>JARHVA010003497.1:0-172500 GCA_037957365.1 Torreya grandis | reverse complement strand
TTTTCACTAGTTAACTCTCTCATAAAGTCATTTTGAATATTTTTGCCCTAATCTAGGGTTTCCATGGTTATATGTTAGCCTGACAAAGTGAAAAATTCTTTTAATAGAGTTTTCCTTAGTTTTAAATGTTTCAAAGACTGGGATCAGGTATATATGACCTTACTTCAACCTATCAATTCCTTATCTTCACTTAAATAGTGGCTAAGTTCCTTCCAACTAAGGTTTCATCATTTCACTATTACATAGTTTTCTAGTCTATGAACAAACACAAGTTTTACAACAAGAACACATGGTTTATAACACTTATTCACTTACTTAAATATTTTATACTTTAATCCAACATTAATTAGCACCATATTACCTCTCTACATGGTCTATTAGACATAACAAACTCCAAATCACTCACCATTCCACCATACAATAGGTTTCTTGATAGTATTTTAATAGGGTGTGTACATAGTATAGTTATATGAACTTTTAATGATTTTTATAATAAAAATTAAACCCACACGCTTAATGACAAAGTATTAAAATTAAAACACTTGTAAATCATCTATACATTCTTTACACATTACCTTAAGAGGTTATTTTCTTCTATAATCACTCACTTCATTGAGTATAACATGATTCATTGTCACATGCCTATAGAAATATATGCTTTGTAACTTAATTTCTTATACATTATTTTACAAACATACTAACTCATTCAACACATTAAGATGAATTCATTAAACATTATGAAAATTAGGATACTATCATAAACCTAGATGGCACCCTGATGAAGGTTAATAAATTATTTTGAAACTCTTTCACCCCTGGGATAACATTAGAATGATTTGAGGTGTGACACACCTGATCTCAAACTAGACCTCTAGTTTTGATGAGGATAGCTCCTATGATGTATCACTTATACTCTTATTATTAAAATAATATGATTTTTGGGATGAAAATGGTTAAAAGGATTAATTTAAATGGAGATATTATTCTATTATTGGTGATACACCTATATTTTTGGTTCATCCACTCTATTTGAGCTCCTAAAACACTGATAAGACAATGTAATGACTGATCCTACAACTCCAAATGAATCCTATGCATCAGTATTTCACATAGAGGTTTCATAAAGTGACCAAATAATGAGGGTAATAATGTAATAGGCCTAATTAAAATCACTAAACATAAATTATATCCTTTGTTAGCTTATTCAAATAACATCAAACACTGAACATGACCTATATAAGTTATCATACTAGTAACTAGGTGAGATAAAGACCTAAGAATGAAGAAAAATACTACCACGTGTGAAAATAAAATAACATAAAAACACTATAATATAATAATTTAATATAAAATTATTCATTTACTCATCTTATAATGTTACAAAGCTTAATCTTGGTAGAGTTTAATCATGCCCAAGAGAGGGATCTTGAAAAATGGCTTCAAATCCTAAATATATAGAAGTGTAAAGAGAATAGAAAGCCAATATATTGAAATATATTAGAAAAGAGGAAGTGAAATATCCATCATCTCAATTCCTATTTGAGTTAAAATTTTTATCAAAAGTCTTTAATACATCTCTTTTCTTGAAAATCCTTGCATGAGCTTCTTTTTGGCATTAGAATGGAGAGGTGGGTCCATTTAACTTATTAAACTCCTTTTTAATGAATGATACACAAATATTTGGATAATTAACACACTTTAATTAATTTACAAGTGTATTTTAATATCCCTCTTGCATGAATTTCAAGGAATATGCATGGATTGGTAGTTAACTCATGATTAGTCAATTTAGAGTAAATGACACCTAAGACTAGTCAACTCTCTTTTAGGCCCTCCTTTTCATCAAAAGGAACTTGAAGGATGAAAATTAATTAAATATCAACTTTAATGGTATTTATTCAGAATTTAAACTCCAAATTAACTCCTTTATATCCTTTTAATTCTATTTTTTGGTTGACTTGACTTTCCAAATAGGCCTACTAGGCCAAATAGGCCTAATAGCCTAACTCTTTGCCATGATTACAATTGAAAAACTATATGAAACAATGATAATATGAAAAAATAGTGATATTATACCTGAATAAATCCATCATATATAAAATATCTCCCTCGTAGCTTGAATCATCTATAAATTAGTCAAACAGGTTGACTAGGCTAGCTTTTCCTTGTTTTCCTATAGAGTGGCTGATTTGGATGAGATACCAAGGACACTTTCAGTATATTTATGACAAAATAATTATTTTTAAGGATAATATAAAGTTCCAATAATTTATTTCCTTGGATTATATTTCATGTAAACTACCTTATAACTCATCTTTTATGCTTTTTCTTCTCAAAAACTTGTTTTGTATGAAAACAACATCCATACAACTAATGGAGGTTGACATGAATATATGAGAGATTAATTAATTATTAATTTCATATTCAATATTTTTCAATTATTTTTATTTTATAATTATTCATATCTCTATAAATATGTATTCTAGTGATGTTTTGTAGGGGTTTAAGAGTGCTCTAATCTCTTGATGATTATTCATAACATACAAACCTTCAATGTATAAAAACTTTATATTAAAATTTTATATAATTATCCCCTCATAATAATTTTAAATAATGGACTCCCATGAAAAATACTCCTCTAGTTCTCAATGTGGTGATGTTTGGCTTTGAGAGGTTTCCAAGACTACATGTGTAAGGAAAGAACCTGAGAAAATCATGGAAAACAAGAATTATGAAAATTATTTCAACTCACTATATTTTATAAGGTTACAATTAGCTTCCAACATATCTCAAATTCCATCTCACCAATAAAAATATTATGAAAAAGTGCAAAAGTGTGACTCTGTGCCTTGAGAGTTTTAGGCATGTCTACTTGCATTAGCCCTTAAGGGCATGGTTTTCTTGGATAATGGGGTATAATAACTTTAAAAAATGAGTTTTTAATATTTATATCATGTTTTAATTTTTAAAAAAATCTTACCATGAAGTTTGAAGCCTTCTTTTGATTTGTATGCACCTTAAGAATAATGCCTACTCCAACTATGACTTTGTTTTGATAGGTTAATTCTTGTGTCAAAATAATGAGAATATACACTAATAATTTGAATTATGAAATATTTTTTATGGTTATTTTATTTCACAAGGAAAAAATACACAAAATTTCATACCATTTGGATCTATACTTTGTCCTATAAGTCCATTTTATTGGAAACTAGTTTGAGTTACCTTCTTCTTTATGTGTTTTGATAGGATGAGGAATATGTAAAAATAGTGAGTATATACCATAATAAAATGTCATAAAAAATATTATATATTTTTTAATAAATTTACAATGACCATCTCCACAAAATTTCATGTTTCTTAGATGTATACTTTATCCTGTAGGCCCATTTTACCAAAAACTAGTTTGACATGCCTACTTGTCTACTCTCACTTGGCCTATGACTATATTTTTATCTTTTAAAAATTTATTTTGAATTGATAATGGAAATTATTATTTTAATAAATTATGAAATTACTCATTTTATTGATATCATTCTCCAAAGGTCAACCTTAATTTTCATGTTATCTCCCTATGACCCTATCTTCTCAAGAACCTTCACTATGACTATGTACAAGAAATACTATAGGTGATGGTTATGATGTTTCAACATATTTAGTATCCCTCTAATAATTAATTAGTTTTATGGAATCCTCATGTCACTTTAAATCCTCTTTACATGTTCCTTCTATAATTTTGTCTTTTCAAACAATCTCTTTACGCCTGTATGCTCTATCTTTTCCATATAAATATTGTTCTTTCATTTCATGATCTTGGTGGTGTTTAATTAGTTTTGATAAAGGTATTATATATGAAAAAAATTAATTTATTTTCATAATAAACCTCAATATTTACTTTAATGTATTGAGTTTCACTTTGAGGAAGTGGGGGTGTACAATGAGAAAGCCATTTGTATGGCTATAGGTGCCTATTATTTCATGTGTACCTTGAATGTAGAACTCTTTTAGAGTCCTCTTGACTATCATTCAACTTAGAATGATATTTTATCAATGTTTATCTTATCTATAATCACATATTTATATAAAACCTTCATACCAATAATCTTTCTCTTGATCACTTTGCTTGAAACCCTTGTATTTTGAGATAGGCCTACCCTTAGGCATAGTTTTAGGTGTAAGTTTAAGGTGTACCACTATATATAAGTGTTTAGAGCCTTATATATTAATGTTTTAATAATTTCATTGGTATATATTCCATGAAGGATAATAATATATATGAAAACCCATTTATAAACCATTATACCCTCATAACCCTCATAAGATTTAAGATAGATCTATGTTCTCCATTAATAATATATATGAAAACCCATTTATAAACCATTATACCCTCATAACCCTCATAAGATTTAAGATAGATCTATGTTCTCCATGATTTTAGTTGACTGTGTTAAAGTGAATGATTGTCTAAAAGTTGATTAGAGCACCAATTTCCATGTATTAGGTTAATATCACCATTAATAGTACATGCCATCATGAAACACCTTTTTAGACACTATTTATTCATCTTATTTTAATTTTTAGATAGTTTTGTGATCTTCATGACTATAGGTAGACTATTGGTAGTTGACTTGATTGTGTATCATGTTAATCAAATATCATGGCATAATCATGAAAAAAATAATCATTTTACTCTCATTAATTCATAATACATTGGATTATTTAAGCACTCTTGATCATGATACTTCCTACATAGACCACTATGATCTCATTTCCTTCATACCTAGAGTTTTGTCTTTGTCATCAAGGCTATAGGTAGTGATTACATGAAGTGAACTTGACTATATATTATTTTAGGCACTCAAATATATTGTCTTGAAATTGATTCATCATTATTTATCTCTATGAGCTTGAGGATCTTTATAAACCATGCTCTCATTATCCCTCTCACCATTATTCTTATGAGAACCTAATGACTACTTCAATGATGTCATGTACATATAGTAGGTACACTTAGCCTTGAAACATGTTAATAGACCTCTTAAGGTCACTCCAAATATTCCTAATTTATCTTGTAATCCTCTTTAATTTTAATCTCTCTTGAAAAAATATTTTTACTTTGATCGAAGCCATAGATTGATCTCACCTTTTTCCATCATGGTTTTAGGTTTCCATTTGTATGGTATGAGACTATGTTTCAAGCTTAAGAATGTCACCAAATAAAGTCATGTTATAAATCCTTTTAGTACTTTAACTTTATAGAACTAGTTAAATTACATTAATGTGACAACCCTACCCTTAGTTTCCTCAATACAACCTTTTCTTGAAACATTTCTTAATTGTACTTTTTATTATTCTAAGTCATCCTTCCTTGACTATTTAGATGATTTCTTGGTGTGTATATCTCCATATTCATATACCTCAGTTATGTAACCTCTTACTTGTTCTTGACTCCTCCTCATGGTGGATTGGTGAGATGGAGATGAGTGGAATGGGTGGTGATGGATGGGAGATGTAAAATAGAATGGAATGTGGAAAAGAACATGAAACATAGTGAGAAATGGTTGTGGATGATAGTGAGAATGGAGGAGGACAAAATGAAGAGAAAAGAGCATGAAATGGAAACCACAAAGTGAATTTGAAGCATAATATGTAAGAATGATCCTATCCCATATCATATATGTCAATTTTGAGGCCATTTTAGGAGGATAAGGAGGTTAAAATGAAACATAGGAGTTTGCAAAAAACCTTAAACATTACAAAATTGATACTTTCTTAGTGTTGTTTGAGAGAACATGGGTGGTTTATTGGATATTAATCATGATGAAAATTTTGAGAATATTTATTGAAAAACATATGAATATTATGGATTTATCTACCAAGAATAAAATAAGAAACTTGAATGCCTTCCTCTTTCATGAACATACAAACTCTTAAAGAAGCATTAGATTATATATTTACATTTTAGACCTATTATTAATATTTCCTTGAAATACACATGTGTGGGAAGAGCCTTAATAATTCCATTTAATGATGAATCATGTTCCTAATAAGCTCTTCAAACTATAATTTTCTTGAAATGATGCCCTGGTGTGTAAAATGTAGAAAATTGATTGCCTTCATGGATGAAAGACTGTAGAATTAATCTTGAATTAAAATGGATAGTTATTGAAGGAGAGATATCCAATTTAATATCCACTTGATGTATATATAATATACCTGAGTTTAATTTATTTAACCAAAAACTTAGACTGTAACTACTCTCTAATATTTGTACCATCATGAAACATGTGTGGCAGTCTTTATGTGCAAAAAAAGCAATTTAAGGATAGAGGATAGTTTTGGGACTATTTTTCTTCCAAAAACCATGAAATTATTCATGAACATATGTCATATATTTATTCTTGTATTTCAAACCCCTGATGTATGGATGGCTATATGGATTTTATACTTAGCTTGGAAAATGCTTGAAATAAACCTCTTTTCCCCCTTTATTGAAAATTTAAGATATCCATCACAAAAAATAGAACATTTTATAAGTATACACTAGTATTTTAATGTATATAACACATATTCAAACTTTTAACTCAATTTTGGGGGCCAAATTGGCACTTGGGGGCTAAAATTGACCATTTTTTGCTTTAAAAATGCATTAAAAGACCTTTTCAACTAATGAAACTTCAGTAATAAGGTCATTACATGTATTTTAAAAAAAATTAAGTTATTTTTTACATTTTAATTAATATTTACATATAATTTAATCATTTTAATCCAAAACTCCACTTTTGAGGCAAAATATAAGGTTTTACAAAGAATATTTAACTAAACAAGGTTTATAATGGTATCCTGAGAGGTTTTAGATTATATGGGGTGGAATTTCTCCTAGGTAGGACAAATTTCCAATATATACATAAATATTTGATTCATTTATTCTTATTTTATTGATCTTATTCATTTACATAATCCTACCTCATGTGCAAAGTACAAGGTCTCTTCCTTGTCTTGATCCATATCCTATCCATTCGTACCTCTACCTATTTCCACTTAATAACTAATTTATAACTTCCTCCCTAATTATATTCTATGATCCTAACATATAAATCACACCAAAATTCATTACACATACGAAACTACGTTCATAACTACCTCTATGGTAACTACCTTCATACATAGGTATTACATTCAACATTATTGGTTTATTATTTTTACACATGTTACGTACTTAGATACATTATAAACTTATCTAGACTCATTTATGAACATATGAAAACATTTTAAAACTTTAAACTACTCAAAATACTTCTTAAACATGTTAACATAATTCAAATTTTCAAATGAAGGTTTTTGGTGGGAAACTCTCCCAAGCCAAGAACACTTTCTATCAAGCTACCAATTGACTCAATCACCCTTTTAAGGTACTTCTAGGATTTATAAAACTTGACTATACCATAATGATGACAAAACATAATGAATTATATGAATTTTTTTTATTCCTCTACATCATAATGTAGCTAAACAAATGGTTTTGTAAAATAATGGCTCCCCCATCGAACTTATGAGATAGTACTCATGTCATGATGAATCCAAAAGTTTACTTTTAAATATCAAAAATATACACTACATGAAAATTTATCAAATGCATAACATATGAATGTGGGTGATAGTGCCTCTACTACCCATCAATCTAATACCCTCTACTTTGCATATGTGTATGTAATGTCAGAAATCATAGATATACATTAAAATGGTATCCACCTAATAGTGTATACATATATAAGTTTAATGTCACCTTCACTATGATTATATCCACCACCCACCTAACTATGTCAATCCATATGTCCCAAAAGTACATAAACATCACTAAGAGGCCCACATCTAATGGAACCTAACACAATTCCATGATACCTCCAAACACAAAAATGATCAAATGAGATCTATCTATAACTAAAATTAAACACAATAAATCAAGAATATAGGAGGCATATATAGTATAACATAGCTAGGCTTTTCTCAACTACAAATATTAAAAAACAATAATTTATAAGTCTCCAATCAATCATATACACACACAAAAAAAAAAAAAACATATAACAACATATTTTTAAAAACATCAATATTTTATAGAATATGTCATTAACCATGGGTTCATATTAAAATACATATATGCTTATGATAGTATGGACATTGGTCATTATCTACATATTCTACTACATCAACCTTGTAAACTAACATCATCCTACATGTATTTAATTTCAAATTTATCAACCATTCTAACTTGATGTTATCATACATTTTGACTACATTTTTCATATCACTATAAATCATCAACCATTTAGTGATTATCTACACAATAAATTTCATCAATGAAAGTTATGACTTTATGCAAGTATGTGCCCACATTTATTTATCATAAAAATAGTACATTTATCAAAATAATAGTCTAAGACAAACATGTTATTCCCCATTTTTATACCTATATTTTGAGAGCCTTTAGGTAAAATCCTATAATTAAATTCATTATGAAACCCATTTTTCATAATATAAATTATTAAACAATCTTGAATTTACTTTGTTAGCCACTCTCAGATTTAAGTATAAAATCTACCTCAATGATGACTACAACTAGCCCTAGTGGTGGCCTTCTACATCTACCTCTGTGCCCTCTCACCATCATCTCCATTTAACCTATAAATGGTTCACCTATAACTCAAATATATCAAATTATAAAATTTAATTAAAATAAATAAATATCCTTGACTGATATTTATAGCCTCAAAATAAACAATAAAAAATTTAAGTCTCATATTTTCTAAAATTTCAATATAATTACAATATGGCTCCTACCAACAAATTGGAAAAATAACTAAAATCATGCAATTTAAAGGAACTTTATGGTACTAAAATAATAATTTTGAAAAATATTATATAGACTTGTCAGACTCATCTCAACACCTTTTTGGAACCTATTCATTAGACCTAACCTAACACCATAAATCAAAAATGCTAAGTTTTTTATAGCCAACTAGGTAAACTAAGGTATGCATATTCATTCATTTTATTTTATTTATCTCATATTTATCTAAATTTATTACAAAAATTACTTATCATCTTTTTTTTACTATCTTAATATAAAGAACACTAGACTTGTTACATTATTGTGACATGTGATGAGCTTTGAGTTGGGAACACACACACACACACACACACACACACACACACACACACACACACACACACACACACACACACACACACACACACACACACACACACACCTTATTATAAATTATTGACATTTCCTCTATCCAAGGCATATTAGTTTATTTATCTCCCATTTTTTACATAATAAATAGTACACTAAGATGAGGGTGGGTCAAATAATGGCCTTTTGCGAGATTTTTTTAATTCACTAATTCATCATAGCTTGTCCCCCAGGTTTAAACTTTCCCTTCCACTCCCATTTTCCCATTTTTATGACTTAATATAATATTATTGGCATCAATGATGATTTTTTTCAATACCATTTATCTTGTTTATGTCATCAATTTGGTTGATGACATAGTGTTTAGTTTTTAAACCATGTGCATACCATTGGTTGGGTTAATGACATTGGCAAGAACTATGTTTTAATTTTAGGTTTTGGATCCATATTTATTGGGTTCCTTATCATTTATAAAAATATATAAATGTAATATTATTTTATCTAACTCATAAATACACATTTCTAAGAGGAATATTATTTATGGATAAGGTTCTTACATGAATAAAATACAAGTTATCATGAGTAAGTTGAAAATTTCAATGATATGAATTGAACCAATTTGGTACACCTAGTATTTGAAGTCCCCAAATTGGGTATGATTATAAGGTCTTCTTATATTAACCTTTAATTCATCTAAATCTAGGGATATTAATTCACCAAGGTATAAATAAATTAAATATATCTAGCCCTATATTATTTATTGTGTACTTTGTTAGGTATATTAGATATAATAAATTCATCATTTTTGATGTTCATATCAGCGCATGATTGTTAATCCATTATTTTTTGTATTGGGTAAATGAGTTTGATGGGATTTATTAATTGAATAATGTTTTTTACAAATATATGAATTGTGATTACAAGATATAAATAAATATATGACAATACATACACATAGGAATGAGACAAAATGTACAATATGGTAACAACCAAAAAATGAAGCAATATTAAGTTGACATTAGAATGCTGCTAAAAATAATAGAGAATGAAGAAGTAAAAAATAATCCCTCTAATAAAAGAGGGGAACTATTTTTTAATTTTAATTATGCCTTTTACCTTTTTAATTCTACATGATTTTAACTCCTTTTGAAACTTCTTTGGTTATTTCCCTACTACATAATTATTTACATTTTGGTCTTTCCTTATTAATATCAACACCCATATTGATATGTATTTTAGTGTTCCTTGTATATTTAGGATTGAATTTTTAGCATGAAGCTAGTGAAATATATCTAATATCTAAGGTTTATGGTGGAAAACATGGGACTACCTATTTTGATTCCCAAAGTTTCTCATCCTTATTATCATAATTTCATTTAATGTATTCTCATAAGGGACTATTTAATTTATTATTTTTAGTGTCAATGGTAGGTGAAGAGAGAGTATTAATTTATTTCATACCTTTTGGACTGATCTTACCTTCTTCCATAATTTTAAAATTAGCTTCAATTATGTCTTTTTTCTCCTAGTCTTTAAAAAGAGCTCTTGGTTACATCACTTTTTGTAGGACTATATTATTCAAGTCCATTAAGTGGTATAGTGTATTTATCCTTTTATCACATGAAGGACTTAGGTGAGATTATTAGTCTACCTTAGAATGGGAAAACTTATTGTGTTCCTAATTTTTTTTAAGGTTGGTGTCTTCCTTGTCTCCTACTAGTTTTGTTACATTGGGACCTTCCTCTTGGGTCATGTATTGGGTAATGGGGTTATTTACAACATCCTTTATTCTCCATATACATTTTTATTTATTTTAAGAGGTCATGATTTATTATAATTTCTTAATATCTAGCACATCAAAAAATATGATGGCATACTTTCATAATCTATCATTTGAAACCACTCTCTATATTTGGAAAATAACTTTGAAAAGAATATGAGCTCCTTTTCCATAAATATGATAACATAGAATGAATAAAATAATAGTATTATCCTAGGATAGCGATTGGATAGAAGGTGATAAATTATCCAAATGAGTTAGAAATATCTATCAATGCCTCTTATTCCAAAAATTCTAGCTTAAAACATAACAATCTAATACAACTAGGTAGTTGATAAATGTTTTCCTTATTAATATCTAGGATTGGTTTCCTATTTTTTAATGATAAGTATATTTTACCTAAGAAAGATGAGCATTCTAAAAGGACATTTTAAGAATCCTCCTGATTAGATAAATAAATAAGAAAGAAACCTTTAACTAGGGATGATATCTTAACATGGCCATTGGGATTCCAATTTATAATTTCCCATTATATATAGGTATATATATTGGACTTAAATTATTATCAGTAAAAAAGACATTCCTCCATAATGGCATTTAATGTTTGGGTCTCATTAGTGATGGTCATTGGTTTTTTTCCCAACCACTTTATCTACCCAAGATCTAAAAATAATCTTAGGGGGAATTGTTTTTTTTACTTGGGTCTAGAGGATATTATCATGGGTTTATGTCATAACCATACAAAAATTAAATGAATGGATAAATTTATATTCCATGTTTATGTCCTGACATAGGGATATCCCACCCAAAAACCCATTTAAAAATTCCCCACCTATGTCATTTCTCTGTCCATCATTATTTCCATGTTTTTTGAGTTTAGACCTCATTTATTTGTTAATGTATTAGTATCTCTAGATTCTATTTATTTATAACTCTTTATTATGGCCAGAGGCACCTTTAGTTCATTTATATCCTTTATATTAGATAGAACATGTTTACTGACTAGCACTTTAGTTACTCATATATCTTTCTTACCATCTAATGACACTTTGGATCAAATTAGACTCTTCACTTGTTATCATGTGCATATATTCCCATTTATATTATTTAAAATGTCACATGATCATATCATTATATATACCCATATACCACTTTTTGGACCATAATTTTATGTGTGTTAGATCTATAACAGTCTTATAATTTTTTTATATTTTAGAGGTTATTACATGGTATTTTAAGATTATATAAAGAGAGCATATGGATTTTTCATATGATAAGTGAAATTTCAAAAAAAAATTGAAGATATTTATTTTAACATGATTTATTTTACTCTAATAATATATTTTAATCAGTAAATACTATTATATAATAAATATGATGCAAATGTAGATTATAATTATCATATAATTCTAAGACATTATTTCAATAAATGAAAGAGCTCATTAACAATAAATATATTGAAATATAGGGGGAAAATATAAATTTTAATGAGTTAATAAGTACACAAAATAAAACTTACAATTTTTTAATAGCTCTCTTCCATATAATACAAGAAAATAGAAAAAATTGGAAATTTTCACATGATAGATAAATAAACATCAAAGAGAACACCAACATTTGTTAACATTCATCAACTTAATGGTTTTATATAGACATTAGGTGAAATTATGATAAACAAATTACTTACTCATATTTTTTTATGATATTGAATTTCCAAATGATAGCACATTTAATAAACCTTTATTCATAAAATATTTCATAGGTTAACTTGGTCAAGAAAAATATAGAGTCATGGTGGATAATAGTTCAAGTCTCAACATATGTATTGAAATATTTCTCAAGATTCTTTGGATTTATAACAAATATTTATCATGTACTCCAACATTTATTATGGGGCATGATAGTATATATAGATATACTCTTTCTTATATTATCTTACATAATTATGTGGATCCTAAAACAGCTCAAATATTATTTCATGTGGTACTCAATAATGGATCTCATCATATTTTTCCTTGGTATATGTTGAATACACCAAATGAAGGAAATCACTTCTAATTTCCATCATTATTTGAATATTATTCAAAAATAAAAGTTTATTTCAATCAATAGATCTATAAAATTTAAAAAATAACAAAATAAATTATACGCTAAACATAATTAAATGCCAAAGGATAAAACAAAATTAAAAACAATGTCAAGAGAACTCAAGGTTCAAGTACATAAATCTATCCTGAACAGAGTGTGAAGAATCATTTGCCTTTTGATAATGATTAACACATTATTTAAATTGGTAAAACATGTAATATATGTTTAATTGGTATTTTTTAAATTTAAATTGAAAGATTATTAATCTTTAGTTATTCTTCACCAATTTAAGTCACTTATTTTCATTAAAAAAATTGATGTTTTTCCTATTGTCCCTAGTTCTCCATGATCACATTTAATTTTTAATTATCTAAAAAACCTATGGGTTTAAATAGTTTTACATTTTTTATTTCCCAAAAGATAATGAAGCTTATTGTTTCCTTGTTGATTCATCCCAATATTTATTTTTGTCTTTTAAATTATGATTTCCATCTTCCTTCATGTGACCTAAAGACAACATGTATCACTAGGTATATGTTGTTTATTTTTAACTATCATTGGTTTATAAGAGTCGAATATTATTCATGTAATGGTATTTTACCATGTTTCATAATATTTGAGACTAGTTTCAAGGGGTTTATTATTGATCGAATGTTTTAGGTTTTATTTTTTCATTTAGCTATGTATTGTGAGATACTTGTTGGCTGTCCTAGACACCCATGGTACCTATAACATGTTCCCACTTAGAGAGGGTAATTTTCTGCAAAAATATGTTCAATACTCTTCCTTGTAAGCATCTCATGAGGGATAAGTATGTTTAAAATTAGGTATACACAAGTATACAATGTTTATTATACTTTTGTGTCCTTGAAAGAGATTATGTTCATTATCATGAGTAATTATTTATGTTATATCTTTAGGGGATTCATTAATTTATAATATCTATCTTAAATCCATGTTCAGTCTTGGTTAGCCTTGTTAAATCTCACTTCATTCCTAGAAACATTCCAATTGATAGCAATGCAACTTCTTGACAAAGGTCAAATATGTCATCTCGCAGGTCATGAACAAAGTGAAATATCCTAAGGAAGCATTCATGAGTTTATAAATATATCAAAAGAATATTGAGAAGGATGATGAGACCATGAGCACATGAAAAGGTAATAAAAGTGTGTCTGAGATCATATAAGGGTTAGAAAGGCCTTATTCATTTATTAAAATAATTTTTAGAAGTCTAAGATTTATAAAGAATTTCATAAAGGTAATCTAATGTTTGACAACCTCTCAATAATCTCCCACCAATCTATACAAAAGAGGTATAAAGGGTCTAAAAAAGGCATTTAAAGGTAAAAAAGGTCAAAATGTCTTATTTAAACCCATTAAAGTCTTGTTTTTAAAATTCAATCCTTTTTTAATGCCTCATAAATACATATAATTCTAAAATACCTCTCCATAACCTTCACAAATTTGTTCAAATGAGTCAAAAGGTGTTATAAACAATTTTTTCACTCTCTTTTTGGCTTTTGTGGATTTTATTCCTCTTCAAATGTGGGAAAATGCCTTGGCCATCCCAAAAATGTCCATTTCTAGCATGGTTATAAAGGTTTCATGGTTTTTAAGGTGTATTTTAGGGTTATTAAATGCCAAGGAGATCCATTAATTGATGAAAATTATTGATTTCAAGCCAAGAGTATAAAAAATCAAACTTTTATGGAGGTGGAAATCTTTAAAAATGGTAGGTTTTAGCCTAGATGGCCCAAATCATAAATGTTATGAAGAATCATGAATAAAAATGAGTTTTAATGTCCTTATTCACACATATAACAAGTGTATAAAGACTCCTTGATATTTATTCTTGGTAAAACATGGCACAAAAGCTTCTAAACATGGAGTTCTTCTTGAGAAAAACATAGTTTTATGAGGTTTTGTAGAGCTATAAAACACCCAAAGCAAAAGAGGAGGGTCATAGGAGGTCTTACACATCATTTAAAAGTTCTCAAAAGTCTCCCAAGAGAATATCCATGATAAATATCTCAAAAACATGCCAAAAATAACCATTAACCCCTGTCTAGGTCTCTATAGGCTATTTTATAGAATGTACCAGAAAATCAGAAAAGATGCATGGGCATGCACAACAATTGGATAAGTAGGACAAGGTCTTTAAAAATACATCCTAGGTGTTAAGAGAAATAAATAATTATACAAGTTTGTTAGGGACTAGTTTGTTACATGAGTATTTACATTATATTTTATAGTTTTATATTTACTAAGAGGTAAATATAATATTAGTTAGTTATTAGATTGGTTATTCAAATATATTATCATAACAATATATTATTTTAATAATTAGTTTGTTAGTTTGAGTTAGTTGTGTGAGATATTTATAGAGATTTTATCTCCCCAATTATAGGAATGGTTTTAATATATAAATGTAATATCTCATATGAATAAATATATAGTGATAATATTACTAATGTGATAAAATATTTCTCTATGTTTGTCTCCAATTTTCATATTTTATTTATGTAGATCTGAACCAACTCCATTATGTATTATCAAAACATCTTAAATCCCATGCTTGTGATGAGTTCAAGATATGTTATTCCTAGGTTGAAAGAACATTGAGGGTGTAATCACTATTAATGTTTATCTCTAACACACAACTCAATTAACTAATGAAATTAGGCACAGGGTTTGGTTATTTATGAGACAAAAAAGATAGGTAGAAAAAATTGTTGTAGAAATCAAATGAGAGCTAATATGTGCATGTGGATAGAAATTATTTAAATGTACTAAGTTTGTAGATCTACTGATGACTATGTGGACATGTAGATATTTTACTTTAGTTGTTAAATTTAGTGTGAAATTTTACATAGATCATCATCTGATGTTGTAAACACTATTGATTCAATGTGAAGGACACAACTACATTAATGTTGATGATCAAATATATATCAATGAATGCATTGCCTTCAATTGATTTTTTTTTATCATTGCATCTCTCTGTCTTGGCCACATCTCTATATGGTGCACTCACTTCATTTAAAACCAAGAATTTAATATTGGCACTTTATTTTAAGATGGCTCCAATGGTGTTCCATTTAGTATTCACCTACTATATTTCTAAAATTGATGATTCAAAAAAGATCAATGCATGAAAACATCAAAGATCTTGGTTGTATAATGGTTGTCCTTCATTCAGTTGTCCATGACCATAAAAAAATGCTGCATTATATTCACCTTAGCCTATATTCCACATAGTTTTAGCAGTCTTAGGTATTATTTTAGAATAGTTCATTATAGATTTGTTTAGAATTTTGTTAAATATAAAAATAAAAAAATGATTTTATTAAAGTGAGTCGATAGGTTTGGCATAACTTATTCTTTATGTATGTCCAAAATTTCTATTCATAGAATCCAAATCGATCCATGTCATAAAAAAAATAGTTTGGTTTGGTATACATTTTTATAATAATATTTTTTTAGTTGTTTATAATATTTAAAAAGTAATTTTCTCCTATTACTTTTTAAATATAGTTTTTTCTAGTCATTTATATATTTATAAATTATCATTGGTCCATGTCTTACATTATAGGTCATTTTTAAGTTAAAAAAGTGGGTCATTTTTAAGTTAAAAAAGTGCCATTAAGTTTATATAGTCATGTTGGTTTAATATGTCAAAAAGAGTCACATCAAAAAATCAAATTGTCAAAGTAATTTTTGAGTCAATTTTAAAATGTGTCATTTCTTATCAAAAGAGTCAAATTATTTTTAGTAATTCATTAATTGTGTGTCATCAAAATAAATTTTTTATACAAGGATGTATTGTCTCTTTTACATGATGTCTTGAAAAAATACATCCAAACTATGCGGGGATTTATCCTCGACAATCTTATGCAGTTGAGCTCCATCAACACAATGACTAATTAATAAGTGACCTAATAGGAGGAAATGGAGACTAGAGGTTTTTGAGACTCTTTTTAATCACCAATGATGGGGCCTAGAATGATTTGGTGACATATGTAGTGTGTTGTGTTTTTTCATAATTTCCATTGTATATTTGTAAAATAAGAACAAAAGAATATGCATGATCAAGTAATGTAATATGTGTGTAACTCCAAACATAATTACATGATGTAATAACATAGTAAAAATATAAAATAACTGATTTAATTTATTTCATGGATGTTGAAAAGGTTTGTGGTAAGATCCAAAAAATCATCAAGGGTGAATAGTTGATGGGTCCTATTCATCTCAAGGTTTATGGTAAACTTATTTAAAATCATTGAAGGAGCGAGACTTTATTTATATAAAGGTCATGATCCAAATATGGCATGCCATAAGGAGTGATCATATTGTAGGTGAGAGTGAGAATGTTTTTGCATTATGTAAAAACTAAGGGGGGAATGTTAAGGATTAGTTTGTCACATGAGTATTTACATTAGATTTTATAGTTTAATATTTATCGAGAGGTAAATATAATATTGGTGAGTTATTTATTAGATTGATTGTTTTAATATATTATGATAATAATATGTTTGTTTAATAGTTAATTTGTTAGTGTGAGTTACTTGTGTGAGATATTGATGGAGATTGTATCTCCCCAATTATAAGAATGGGTTTCTTATATAAATGCAATATCTCATATGAAGAAATATATAGTTATAATATTATTAATGTGATAAAATATTTCTCTATGTTCATCTTTGTTTTATGTGTTTTATTTATGCAAATCTAAACCAACTCCATTAAAAGCTATGAACAATCACTAAGAAGCTAAAATAGTCCTAAAAAAGGGTTAATAGAGGCACAATTTTGGAGATGATCACATTTTTGCTATTGAATTGTGAAGGAGGCATCATATATAAGGTTGAGTATTATATTTATCATTATTAAAAGTCATCAAACTAGATTATTGGGATTAAAGTAATGTCAAATAGTCTAGGAGACCACAAACTACCTCTAAAACCCCTTAGACCTTAGGAGCCCATGGATCCATATTTTGTTGTTTCAATATTTTTCTAATGGTATTAATGATAAATATAGGTTTATATATGTTTTATAGACTCTAAAATCAGCCTCTAATGAATTGTTAAACCTTAGGAGTCATTTTCTATGGTTTTAGTTAATTTCAAGATAAAGGGGCAGAATTGGAGATCTAAGAAAGGAACCATGGTTTATTTTCATTTGAAAGGGTATTATCATGAAGGGATGGGATTATTTATAATATAATGGTCAAATAATCAAACATCCAAGCTATTTTAAGAATGGTGTAGGCACATAAGCTCTCAAAATCTATGGTTTTAGGGGTGATTCAAGCTTAAGAGGAGACCTACAAGTCTAAAAGTCAATCATTATAAGACATTTTATTGCTATATAAAATCCTCATTAAAGGAAAACAATCCTTCCATCTTGCATCCAGCCTATTTAAATGGAGTTGCAGACCTATCAAAGCCACCTTAAAGGATTCTCAATGAAGTGTTTAGAGTAGATAAGATTACATAGGCCTACATATGGAGGAGTGAAGTTTTAAATAAGAATTAAATATGTTATTATTTTAATTAAAGAGTATAAATAATAATAATTATCCTCATATAACTCTTAAATATCTCCAAGTAAGTGGTAGATACATCAATCCCACGAGAGCTCAGTTATAACATTTTATGGAGTTCCTAGTCTTGAATGTGTTTACACATGTCCAAAAATTATAAATAAGGAGTATTAATGATTTTAAGGTGTATCTATTGGAGATTACATCTCAATTAGACTAATAAAAAATTCATCTTAAATATAATATTACCAATACATAGGTCTATGTTCATAGAAGCACATTATTTAGTGTCTATAATAAGGTTAAAAAGTTTCAATATTGGTTGGAAGAGCCTTTAAGGATGAATATAAGAGTAAGATCCTCAATTGAGGGATATGGTATCAAAAGTGAATTCAAATGTCAAAAGTTTCAACTCCCCACAAGAAAGGAAATGACAAGCTTTTCTTCAAAATCCTAGATTTCATGGAAGCTTTCATGATAACCAAGTTTCTTGAAAAATAGAATGAGGGAAGATCAAGGAAAGTAACAGTCTTCAAGGGGAGTTTAATAAACCATATGATAGATAAAGAGTTATTATTCCACATCTCATACCATCCAAAACAAGATTTAAAGCTTTCAAAAGGGTAATATCAAAGTAATAGACTTATGGAGAAGAAGAGAATAGCATATCTCTATTCAAGTACTCACATTGTCTCTCAAGAACCCTAAATTCTCTTATTATCCTTGATATTATTTAGGGGCTTATAATAATTAATAAAATGTTCAAGGTATAATGATGGAAAACTAATCCCTTGTCAAGTTAGATTGTAATAAGTTAGAAAGATTATAGGAATAGGGAGAAGATTCATATGTTTTATACTTATTATGTCTTGGTATAAAGACTATAGAATAGTGAAGAGACCCTTCATACATATAATCCCATATAAATTCAATCTTAAATTCAAATGAGAGAAGAGTGAGGTAATTTCTAGGCCTATGGAGAAGGGGAAGATAGTAAGGTAGATTTCAAACAGTTGCATCACCCCTCAAAATCTTTGAAATCATATTCATATCTTGGAACATGGCTTAGAAGTTTTTAAGAGGTATAATAATGATCTATTATATCATGATAGTGTTTCATCCAAGTTTTAATATCTTTTCAATGGAGTTGCAAGTTTGAGGTCTCAAGTTAGTTGTCATAATAGTCAAGATGGAGCCTTCACCCATCATTGAATATTGTTTAGATGGAAAAGGGGTTGAAAGGAGTTATATAAGTATGTTTGTATCTTTAAAAAATCATAAAATCCCTCACCAAAATGTATTAATATAATAGATTCAAAAATCCTCACTCTCGAGTCTATGTCTAACTACATTGTTTGCCTAGGGTTCTAGGAGCCAAGGAAACCCTATGTATTTCATTCTACCCCATGAAAATTGATGCAAATTCAAGGGGATATAATAAGAATAATTTTACAATTATGAGAGGTGATTTTAATGTGGTAGGGTATGAAATATCAAGTGGGTTGACATCATGATGATCTTAAGAAGACTCACAAGGTCTACGTACTATTTTAAATAAGTCTTGAGGCAAACATGTATGTCTAAGGTCATCATCAACTTAGAATAACCAAGAAGTGAGATTCCATATAGATTTATAATGTTGTAAACATTTAATCTCATGATCAATTGAGTTTAAGGCCACAAGATTCAAAATCAAGGTTCCCATGGTATTATCAATGTTATAAGATAGTAAATAAAATTTTGAAAGAATTACAAGAAATTTCTTCAAGGGTTTTCCTAAACAGTGTACATGAATTTAACTTCAAGATAATCCCAAATATGGGGATCATTAAAACTTGACATGTATCTCCCATGACGTTTCAAGGCTTATCCACAAGTGAGTACAAAATGATGATGAAATCCTCAGTAGTACTTCATGATTTCAAGGATTATAAATGGTTATTGAGATTAGTAAGTAGGGTTACAAGCTTACAAGATACTTATAAAGGAGACAAATCTCTTAAAGAGAAAAATATCATGTTTCAAACTCAGATAAGGACATACAAGTCTATACAACCTTGGAGTGAGGTTTTGGTAAGTTTTATGTAGTGTTCAAAATAAGAGGAAGGTCCTTATGATCTTATATACCTTAATCAAGGTCCATAATAGAATTTTGGATCTCATAAGGATAAAAGAAATGGATAATAGTATTCAAGTATTTTCTTAAGTCTTGAGCTATAGGAGAATATTTATAGGTGTAATAACAATCCACAAATATAAGGACATGATATAGGGTTCCATATAAGGTTACAATGCTAAAAGATAATTCTATAGCTCTTTAATATTGAACTCATGAATCTACAAAATATCTTGACCTTAAAATCCTATCAAGAGAGTCCCATGAGAATGGATGGGTGGTTCAAGAGACTCCAAATCAGGGTTGCAGGTCTCATAAAGGAAATTAGTGATAATTTTAGTTCCAAGGATGCCATTATGTTATTCAAGAGACATTCCAACATCTTCCATCTTATGACAATAATATGTGTTTTATTTATATTTTGATCTCTAGTCTATAAGCATGATGTAGACACTTTGGCACATTTAAAAACCTTGTCATAAGGAAAAGGAGATCACGATGATTGAAATAGAGATCTCTCATATCCCTTGATCGTGCATTGAGTAACATTACCATATTCAAGAGTTAGAGAGAAACCATAATTTAAATTTGGTTAGTGATTACACAAGCTTCATGAGTAGTGAGGAATGGATTCAAAGAAAGGGAAAACAAATTGAAAGTCTACAATTTGAATATGTAAAGGACATCAAGTCTCAAATATAGTTTTAGACATTCAATGAAATGTTTGAGTTAAAACACAAAGAGGAAGGTTGTTTAGACTCTCTAATAGAACTAGTATACCTACATCTACATTCAAAATCTTAACCATCATCTTATGAATAATAAAAAATAGATATAGTGAGAAGAACAAGCTGTAGTCCATGTTCAAAAAATCCTTGGAGTTAATAATTTTCTCAAGAATAAGGAAATTATGAGGAGTCAAATCAATCAAGAAGAATTCCAAGATAATAAGAGTATAAGATGAATATGGCCAATATTTATAATTCAAGTTCAAATATCTCAAGGAACATCAGTGCTTCTACCTTCCTTAAAAGTCATTAGGTGAGCTATAAGATGAAATTCAATTGGAATATGCTCATTATGTTGGTGAAGCATGATTATGATGGAGGTTGAGATCATTTTACAGACATAATAGAGATTCAAGATGTTGGAAAGGTGATCCTACCAACATGTGGGTTCCCCATGAAGTGCTCATTCATGCAAGTCAACTATGATCAAGATCTAAAAGTAGCATTTAAAATAACCTTGAGATGTGACTCCCATGAAGTAAAGTAGTGGTCATCCCAAGTCAATAGGAAATATACATCTTACATGCACAAGAGTAGGAGATGAGGTGAGTTAAGTCTAGATGTAGGGCTTTCAAGAGGATGGAGCAATAAATGTAGGAGTTAGAGCACATATATAATCCACCAAGCCACCAAGAAGACTAAAATAGTAAAAAATTAATCCCATCCTTGATTTCTATGCCTATTGTCTCCTTATAGGTCATTATTATGGTAGCTTAGTGCATTTAATAAGGCATAATGGCATCATGTTTCAATTATTTTCTCCTTTGAATAGGATAATTCATGTTGTAACAACTATATATATGTAGATTAGTAGTGTTTATCTTATCATTTTCTTATAAAATGGGTGGAGAATGCCTCTATTAGGATCCCTCGACAAGTTTTAATGAGACTTTGCTCATTTGATAAGTTGTACTACTAGATTTCAATCCTTAGAATTGATAAAGAGACTAATTTTACATTATAGTACTTGAATTTTATGTGTGATACTAGTGTTTTGTATATTTATTCTTGTATAAGAAGGTATTATCTCTTGTATATGTCCATTTCATTTTTCCTTTATGAAATAAAGTTCATCTTTATAGCTCACATGTTGTGTCAGAGTTGATTGTGTAAGTAATTAGTTTTGAAATTTGGTTAATTATGTCTCAAATAGGTCCTTTTAGATATGTTCCTTTTATTCCCAATATAGGACATTACCTTCATGTGAAATACCAATGCATAAAAAAATGATTAGGAGAGTGTGTAAGACAAGTTTGATCTTTTGTTATTCCTATTGTGATGTCATAAGCATATAGAGGAGACATAAAACTATTGGTTCATCACGTCATGTTTATTTTTAAGTTTCTATTTTCTCTCATTTACCATCAATGAATAGAGTAGGCTTAGTTTAGGTGATCTACCAAGGTAACTAGCCCTATTTGGAGACTTACCCACATATAAGTTCACCTACAATATGAGGGGTGTTTCCATTATATCAGCTAAAGAGAGGAGTTTTAAAACCACTCCTCTAAAGTGAGTAACTTTAGCATTATAAAAATTTATGGCACGCTCAATGGGAATAATTCTATAGGTTTAGTTGGATTTATTTGAGTATTTTTGTTTTCATCAACTTGAAACCTAATTAAATGCATTTAAAAGTCACCTAATAAATCCAAGATTTATTGTTTGTAAAATATTTCATTAGTTTCATGATAAAGGAGACAAATTATTATATTAATAACACACATTTTTAGTTTGTAGATCTATCTTTAACTCCTATGAGAATTAGGACTACTAATTCACAATCACCTAAAAGGAGAGGGATAGGTTCAAGGTAACCTTCTCCAAGAGCATAGTATACACTTCCATTTAGCATATTTATAAGACATAAATTCAGGTTCAATCAACATATTCACATATTTCCCAAGTAAATCATCTATGTATTACATTAAACATAGGTATCCCATTAGATATTTAATTTTTTGAAAACATACTAGTTACATCCTTGAAGACTACCCAACATTCACCAATGAGGACACCACAATGCCAATTAAGCATATTCATGACATAGAAATCATATGTTATACTCATAATGTCACTTAATATTATTTATCTATCAAGATTTTAGCCTCATCCTTGAAGGGGAGATCCCTTAAGTGGTATATAGGTTTAGAACAAGTTTCTATCCATAGTCGGTATGATCTGGGAGAGAAATTATGTCAAAATTTTGAAGACAAGAGTGACCACCTATAACTCATAGATAATTTACCCATCATAAATATATTTATACATGAGTTCATTTTTGACTATAATTTTAGGTTTGAAAAGACATGGTATAGGATTCCATAGCTAGTAAAACCTATTACTAACACTTTCTTTTTATATTATTTAAGGTCTTTAAAAAGTGACATATATGTGACGATCCAATCTATGTGAGTTATAACCCTTATTCATGTATTTTAAATCACCATTAGGGCTAATAATTATCTTATATAAATTGGTAAAATTTCTCCAAGGCCACCTTTTAAACTTTTCCTAGAACATCCACCCCTTACATAGCCTATAAAACATAAACTTTCATTTACTTAGCCTACCTTGGCACCTATTCAATATGTAAATAATACATAAGTTACTTATGTTTACACTATTAATTAAATTCATAAGTTTAATTCACTCTCACAAAGTTTTGGTGATGAACTACTTACTCTTAAAAGATAATAAGTGTAGAATACTAGGCCATATCAATCTTACAATCAACATTACTAGCCTCATAGATAGTCATACTAGGGTAATGATCAAACTCAAGGATAAGTGACTCATGATAGGCATTATAAAAATAAAAATCCCATTGATTTCATAAATTCCAAAGTAATGGTTCATGTATAGAACAACCTAGTGAAGACTACAAGTGGTTCTACCCTTTCAACTAGCCACACAATCAGACCACTTGTCCTATTGGTGTGCTAAATCCTATAATAAGGGTTCATAGTATGGCATATTCTCAAGAGAAAATTAATTAACTATCATCACAAGTTCAAAAAGTGCCTAAGTTAACTCATACATAAGGTGACTAAATCTTGGTGAATTAGCAATAAGAATAATTATGTGGTGCTAATCAAACTAAAATTTAAGGAAAAAGCAACACCCTTATAACATATAATAATAGGTTTAATAAAATGGTAGTAAAAGAGGGATATTTTTCTCTAATTTTCAAATTTTTTTCTCCACATTATTCTTTCTGTTACTTGGATTTTCACCCCTTGAGGAGATGTATCATATCTCCTCATCCAAGTGGCACAACTGAAACACCTCTAGGTTGTGGGTAGCCTAAGAATGAGGTGAATCTCTAGATATGGATAACTCCCTTAATATACCACTTTTATAGAAATAATAAAGCTATTATTATAATAAAAAGGGAGATAAAAATTAATGTAAACTATCCTAAAGGTAGTGTTACACCAAATTAATTGATAACTACCAACTAGTTGCATGTCACACATGAGACCAAGGGACTAACTAGACATAGACTTCTCTAATCTCAATCTTCTCACATTAGTATTTAATTATGAGGTTGTGATCAATGTTTAGGTGAGGATTACTAGATAATAGGCCTTGAATGGCATTATTGAGTAGAATAACTCACTCAACCTTAACACTTCATAGAAAAGCTCACATGACCTACAAGAAGAACGTTTTAAGCTTCAAATAAGTGATAGAATGAGACAACAATGATAAGTAAATAATATTCACCACTAATAAATATCAATCATTCAAGTGAACACACTATGAATAGTCATATAAGAGGTAAAATAAATCGTATTTATTTATCCAGGGTATGTAAATGAGTAAGGCTTCACCATATTTAGGTGGAACATCCTTACAATAGCCAAAATGGTTAGTTCTTATAGAATTTGAAAGATAACTGGGAAAATATAAGTAAAAAGGTCACTTAAAAACTTGTAATTCTAAGAGGAGTAGTTAAATATATAGAATAATGAAGTAGTAGACACACCATGTAAGGTCTGATAGGACAAATGGCTCTCCAAACTATGCAACTCATGAAATGTGTTGTAAAACTCCTTATTCTACACAAGAAAATTTTATTCATCATTCCCCTCTTTTGTAACGTCCAAAAAACTACTAGGGAAATGTTTCATGATTGAAATTAGATGTATGGGTTTTAGACATTCTCCTCCATGCATTGGTTGTATTCCTAATCATCTAGATCCCTCTAAAAGTGAGTCATCATTGCCTGTAATAAAAGAAACTCCCTTTTTCACACACCTTGTACACTTGGCTTCAAAAATGTATTTATTTTCTCATTAAAATCCATGAAAGGGTGTTAATTAAATGTGTCAAGGCCATTCATGGCCTTATATTACTTAGGTGTAACTTAAATATGCTTCAACTTAAAGTTTCCACAGTTCTCACTATTCTTCTCACTTTACCAGTTTTGATTAGCTGAGATAAAGCTACTAGTAGACACACTTAGGAGTTTATATGAAAATATGAAAATTAAATGTGGATATATAAAAATTCTCAATTGATTGTTCCTCTTGATAGTCCCTAAAACTTGCATAATACAAAAAATAGTCAAGGAAACCAATTATGTACCCTATCCATATAGATAGGGTAGCATAAAAGTGGATGGGGAGGATCCTTGGAGAGTATTTTTCAATCACAATCCACTTTCATGGTAATTATAGTCCATTTGGATGGATATATATCTTCATTTCCTTCATCAAGTTTAGAACCAAGCTTTAATAGGGTTTTAGGTAGTTTTGACCTTTATTGATGTTTCATAAAGGTCTGATGTTGGATAGAGAAAATAATATCATAAAATGTGTGTTCATTAAATTCCTCAACTCATCTTATCCCCTTACATCTTCATTCAATGTTTCAAAGTAGTTATGAGCAACCAACTTTGACCACTCGAGATTGTTTCTCCATTTTCTGTTGGCTCAAATTGGTCCTAAGCCAAAATGAGGTTTATTTAGATATCCCCTACATTAAAAATTCTTTAAAATGTCTAAAATTAACCTATAAAAATTCTCTAATCCATTAAAATTCTCACCTCATGTTATAATTTAAGTTGACCTTTCATTTGGATTATAGGCCTAACCATGCGTAATAAGCCTATCTACAACTTTGAGGGTTTAGACCACCCTATTGGGATTTCTATTTATATTAAATATTAATCATGTTGTAATAGGTTTAATTAAACTTTTCAAGCCTCCTTTAAAGGTTTAACCAACACTTAGCTTACCTAATCATTCCCTTTCTTAAAAACTATAAAGTATGTGCATCAAGGGAGTGCCCTCTATCTAAGATAAAATAGATGTAACTTACCCTACTTTATCAAAACAAGAATATATTTTAGGGATTTTACAAGTGATGGAGACCCTTGAAAAAAATTTCAGCCTTTTTACTTATCATTTGACTTCCCAATTCCTCCAAAATCCAAGATAGACTTTTAGAAGGCAGATTGTGTGCAAAGTTTCATCATATGGACTATGTGTGTATCATTGGGGTATGATCTTTGATTATTTTCCATTTTAAAGAGCCTATAGAGACTATCATTATCATTATTAAGTTATTATCAATCCATTTATCATTAAAAACTTCCATATTTTGTTTCATACTCCTTGATTGGTTAAGACTATATGTATTTCCTAACTATGTTTCTTGCTTTGGAGGGGACACTTGTAGGTGTGAATATGGATTAGAATTTGTAAAATTGAATGAGTTTATTTGACACCTTCCAAGATAATTTATTAGTGATATTTACATATTCTCACCTTACCTAGGCTATACCATCACCTAGACACCATGTTTTAGCTTATTGTCTACCTATAGTCACCCACAATTGACTGTGTTAGAGTCATTATGACCCTATAGGTGTTTATTTCACATTATAAAATGTGTCATGATCCATTAGATATCTAATGGTGTATTTTATTTTCATATTCCATCAACCAAAATTGGTTTTTCCATGCTTAAGTTCATATCATGGATAAAGTAAGAGCTAACAGTCAGCTGTAGGTGGATTCTTTCAAAAGAGGGGTTACATGTAGGTGTGAATATGGTTAAAACTTAGTATATCTTCCTATCTTGATGAAATTTATTCTCCTTTATATCAATTTTCACTAGATAAGGTCATACAAACATGAGGGTATGCCTTTATTTCAACCTTGGGCATAGGGACCTTCTTTAGAGCTCAAAGCTTGTAGATGATACTGTCTAAGTTTAGTGCATTAAAGTGCATCTTTGGGATTGTCTAGAAAGAAATAAAAATTACTAAACCACTCTCTTTAGTTTTCAAGTTAGGGCTTTATGATAGGTATATAGGATGTGTGCACTATGAGTGATCAAAACTCAACATGGCATTATCTTAAGATGTCTCCAAAGGGGCTAGGTGCTCTATTTTTGCTTTTTAGGGAAAAGGTCCCTGAACTCAATCATCATCAAAAATACAACTTTTCAAGGCCTATTTTATACTATATCATCTCGAACATGTCTACCATGAACTTTAATTCAAACATAGGACTCTAATAAGATTATATCCTTTCTAATTTACACCATCAAGCATTCTTAGTTCTCTATTATGCTACTTGTAGGTGTACCTTTGCATATACAGTCAATGGAGTGATGTTAGTATGATCAGTGATATTATGAATTTTAGCCTATGGCTAACTCTATGCTCTTCCAAAGGTCTAAAATGATATATGATGATATCAAAGATCTTGAGGCAAGCTTCCACACCTCATTTCAATGTTTAAAACCTTCTATAGGCACCTATAGTGGCATGTTAATGGTAGAAAATTGTGTGTGACTAAGTTGACTTTCATAATCCTATTTGTAAAAATTGAAAGGGATTATATTGATTGTTTCACATTGTAATATCATTCTCAACACTTTGAGAGCATAATTAATTCTCCATGAATATGATTCAAAGCTTTACACAACTTTGTATGACAATCATAGAGCAAACTAACTACATCTCACTTGTGGATGTAAATTCTATGAAGATTGATTTGGAGAATGAGATTTAAATAAGAGGAGATCAAGATAACATTGGATATATGACAATTAACCTATTATCATCCCATATAATCACTACCAAATCATGAATATTTTATAAATGGTGGAAACCTACCTATTATCTTCAAATGAGATGAAACATCAAACCTAAGATGATTTTATTATCTAGACACCTTGAAACACTAAACCAAACATGGGTAACATGAGGTGAATATGTTCATGTCCTCTCGATTCAATTCTAGTATTTGGGTTATATGGAATCATCCAAATAAGAGAAAAATCTATAGGATACATAGATTGGTAAGCAAATTAGATATGCCAACTTCTTAAGAATGGTTTATAAAGCGCAAGACACCATTATTATAAAAATAAACATCAAATGGAATCAGACTAAGTGTAGAAGACACCCCTAGGATCATTTTTCCTAAAACTTCTCTTATTGGCCATACCATCTGAAAACTTGAGGGCCATTCTTGGTTTCCAAGCCTATTGGAAGAAAAGAGAATAGGTTTTCTTATTTTATTGGATATTATTATCAATATAATCACTAGAATTTTTTTTTTGAAGACAACAAACACTCTTGAAGTGTCATCAGTCGTAGGTGGCTATAAAAGTCCATACACATCAATAAAACTACCTTTTTCTAAGAAAACTACTCTTTCTTATATATAACCTACCACTTTTGAATTATAAATATTTGATTAAGTCATAATAAGACTCATGGAACATTAAATCACTTTTTTACACCTTTAAGTTACCTAAGGAAATTGTACAAGTCATTAAATGCTCTTTTTATGACCTTTTAAATGGCTCAAAAAGACAAGGATTAAAATTACTAAGACCAAGGCAATATGACATGAAATGACTTCAAAATAATTATAATACACCCTATTAAATAATAGTAGACTCTTAAGACACTTAAATATCAATTTTTTAACTATAGGTGTCCCAATTTGACATACAAGGTCAAATTTTGTCAATAATTGGTGACTCATAGGGGTAGTAGGCTTACTATACTAAGGATCAGTAGCCTTATCTTATCCATGGGATTAGGGAGTCATATAAATTATAAAACAAAATAAGAAGACCTGACAGTTGACAATAAGGCTTTGAACAAGATAAGACAACTAATTACCTCAACCATATAAAATAAAGGACACACATAAACTAAAGCAAACACACTAACAAGACATAGATGTGTGCTCAAATAACTTAGGTAAAATATAAAACAAATAACTATGCATAACTATAAATTAAGCATACTTCCTTTCTATTATAAAAAGTAAATTTCATTAAATACTATTCTCCATGCGATGAATCATAGTGCCAAGCATGTTGCTCCTTAAGTTGGATACTTGGTAGATCATACCTATTCCTTGGCACTTAAATTGATCTAATCTCAAGTATATCATCCTTAAATATGTCTCCAATGTAAATTTATTCATCTTGAATATAAATTCCAATGTATTTGGTGGAGGTAGAACATAAAACATAACATCAGATTAAGAATGAATTATAGGGGATCTATTTGGGAGTTCTTGAGGAAGGGAAGGCAAACATTGGGCTAAAATAGCTTGGTTTTATTCCTTCCATTTGAAAATCACTTCATTGAAATCTGATTTATTTTGATCACTCCCTTGAGGAAGGTTAGATCATTTGTGTTTAGTCATAAGATCTTCTTTTGGATTTAAACCTTTCATCACACCTTGACTCAATAATTTCATTCTCAACTCTACATCTTCAATTTGCTTGGCTAGGTTCTCTTGGAAAAGTATCTAATTAATTTTATAAGCATATTCATGAGGATAAGGATTATAAGAGGGATGATATGTAAAACAAGAGGTCTCTTAAGGAAGGGTGGGATGGGTTTGTATAGGATCAAGTTCTTTCTCAACTTCACAATCTTTATCTAAGCTTTTATCCCCTTTCTTTTCCCATGATTCTACTACCTTATTCTAGCTTAGGATGTTAGAATTAGGAGTCTCTTCTTGAGGTAGTGATGAAATTTTAGGAGTAGATGAGGTGTTTAATAAATTTGGGATCTCCTTAGGCTTGGATTCTCCACCTTATCTCCAGCTTGGGATTTCATATCTATAAGTCTCCTTTTGAGGTGGGCATGTAATGGGAGAGGGAAATGAGGTATTATATTAAAATTCATTTACTAATGAGATGGATTGATTCATCTAATTATTTTCTAACTCAATATACCTATCAAGGTTTACTTTAAAAATAAATTTTGTCTTTCTAACTCCCTCTTCAAGTTAATTGGGAAAAAGATGACTTTGATAAGCTTGATTGGGTTTATGAGTAGGGGTCAAGTATAACTGATAGAAATATTGGAGAGATAGATATGAGTGATGATATATTTTGTGAGGCTATATCTCATTAATTCTTAGCTTATATTCTAAGGATGAAACCGAGCCACTCACATCTATCATCTTACTTGTGAGCCTTTACTAATTTCCTCTCTCAATAGGTGTCCACTCTCTTTTAAATAATTATAATTCATCTGTCATATTATAAATGAGATGACTAATAAAATTTTGACCATGTCCCCTTTGTATTCCAAGATCCATCATGCACCTCTCACAACCTAAGAGATTTTTCTTGAAATTTAAAATGGATTGATTTGAGAAGTGACTAGGTTGACTAGGAGGAGCAAGATATAGAGAAGGTTTGTTATATGACTAAAACAATTCATGAAAACGTTGATAAGGGTCATATTGGAGGTATTAATAATCATGAGAAGGCTGATAATAATCATACAAAAGATGATAATGAATGCCATAATATTTAGATATCTCATCAACTTATGAAAAATAATCCTCAACACCCAAACTAGCCATGGAACTTTAGTGGGAAGCAAGAACAAAGAAAAATACCAAAAATCTTCAAATGGAAAAATTGGGTTGCTCTACCATTTGATGTAACTTTGAAGTGTCCATTGATGGTTGGATATATGCCTCTAAATTCTGATGTATTGAAAGACAACACCAAAAACTTCTTAGACAATGAATCCCACTAGGCATGCCAAAAACTTTGATTACATGGATTTACACCACTTGAGGAGATGTGTTAGTTTTCCTTATCCAATTGGCACAATTGAAACACCTCTAGGTTATGGGTAGCCTAAGAATGAAGTTAATCTCTAGATAGGGCTAGCTCCCTTGATGTGTCACTTTAAGATAATTACTACACCTATGATTTTAAGAAAAAGGGAGTTAAAAATAAAAGCAAACTATCCTAATGGTGGTGATAAACCAAATTAATTGACAACTACAAAATATATACATGTCACACATGAGACCAAGGGACCAATTAGGTATACACTTCTCTAATCTAAATCTTCTCACATCAGTATTTAATTATGAGGTTGTGATGAATGTTTAGGCAAGGAGTACTAGATAAGATTCCTATAATGGCACATTCAAATAGACTAACTCACTCAACCTTGACACTTCATATAACACTTTACATGACCTATGAGAAGAATATTTTAAGCTATAAATAGGAGAGAGAATGAGACAACAATTCTAAGGAAATAATAGTCATCACCAAAAAAGATCAATCATTCAAGTGAACACACTATTAATAGTCATAGATGAGTTAAAATCAATAGTCTTTATTGATCCATGGTATTCAAATGAGCAAGGCTTTTCCATACTCACATGGAACATCCTTATAATAGCCAAAATGGTTAATTCTTATAGCATTTGAGAGAGAAGTCAGAAAAGAGAAGTCCAAAGGTAACTTGAACTCTTGTCATGCTAAGAGGAGTTACATGTGTATAAAAATGAAGTAAGAGAGATAATGAAAACTCTGATAATAAAAATGGCTCTCCAAACATGCAACTCATGAAATGTGGTGTGAAACTCCTTATTTTACATTAAAAAATTATCTTCATCATTCCCCTCTTTTGGAACATCCCAACACTAACTAGGGACAAGTTTCATTATTAAAATAAAAAGGAGGGGTTGTAAAAATTCTCTTCCATGTATTGGTTGTATTCCTAATTATTTGGATCCCTCAGAAAGTGATCCATCACTGCCTACAATAAAAAAACTCCCTTTTTTACACACCTTGCACACTCAACTTCCAAAGAGATTGATCCTTTGTAAACCCCTCCCACCATTCCTTAAGAGACCTCTTGTTTTCCATATCATCTATCTTGTACTCCTTATCCTCATGAATACACCTATCAACTTTGAGAAAGACTTTCCAATAGAATCTAGCCAAGAAAATTGAGGAGTTAGAGTCAAGAATGAAATTATTGAGTCAAGGTGTGATGGAAGGTTTAGATCCAAAAGAATATCCCATGCCTAAACACACCCCATATAACCATCCTTAAGAGGGTGCTCAATTTGAATCATATTTCAATGAAGATATTTTCAAATATAAGGAATAAAATCCAACTATTTTATCCCAAGTTTTTCCTCCCCTTCCTCAAGAACTCCCAAAAGGATCCCCTATAATTCATTCTCAATCTAATACTAAGTTATATGTTCCACCTCCACAAAATAGTTCATCTTGTCCTCACCCTATCACCCTTGAACTTGATGGACCTATGGTGTGGGAAACTATAGAGGAGCATTTAGTTGATAATAATTCAAAATTATTTCTTAGCAAAATGTAACTCCTTGGAAGCCTCATTGGTCTAGGTCACTTGATTACAAAATGCGTAGCATTGGCATCACCAAGAAGGAGAAATAAATTGAGGGTCTTATAGTCTTTAAGGAGAAAATTAAAGTTATAATAGTTGAGATACAACATGAAATCCCTCAAGAGGTTGTAAATCTAAAATAGGAGGTGATTTTTGGTGTTGAATCTTTTGATTGTGCTGATATTGAGGAATGTATTCCTTGTGTCAAAGAAGAGGAAATCATTATTGGTTATTTCATCACTATCTAAGATATCATATATGGTCAAGATGAAGTCTATAATCATCCTTCGGATGATTTTTTTGAAATCATTGGAGTAGGTTATACTCCTCTTCAAGGAGGATATGATCTAGTTAGAAATGGAGAAGCCAACCTTAACACTCAAGTGGGTATGTAAAGAAGAAACAAATTTTCAATTTTGTCCTATCAAGAGGCATATGCATCCCATGATGATATGTTTGACATCATAAAAATGGGTTATCTTCCTCTCAACTAGTTCGGATAAATACACAATCTTTTGAAGGATAGAACAAGCTTATGTTGGCCTCAATCTTCTAAGGAATAAGAAACTACTCCTCTTAAAGCCATTCCTACCAAGAAGATATAAGTTGATCATGAGATAAAGAGTGGGAAACAGTATGAGGTATGTTTAAAAATTAAATAGGAATACATTTACATTGGAGACATATTTAAGGATGATCTACTTGAGAGTAGATCAAGTGAAGTGCCAAGGAATAGGTCTGATCTACCAAGCATCCAATCCAAGGAGAAACATTCTTTGCACTATGATTCATCTCATGAGGAAGAAGATTCAAGGAACTTTATTTTTGATCTTGAAAAAGAAGTATGTTTAATTTATAGTTATTCATATTTTTTTATTTTCTATTCTCCCTAAGTGATTTTATCACACATGTGTGTCTTGTTAGTGTGTTTGTTTTGCTTTGTGTATGTCCTTTATTTTGTGTGGTTGAGGTAATTAGTTTTCTTGTATTGGTCAAAGCTTTGTTGTCAAGTGTCAAGTATTATTTTTTTAAATTTAGACTATAGATGACTCTCTAACCCATGGATAATATAAGGATGTTGATCTTTAACATAGCAGGTATGCTACCCTTCTGAGTCACCAAATGTTGATCGAATTCGATCCTATAAGTTAAATTGGGACCCCTATAGGTAAAAAACCTGATCTTTAGGTGTTTTTATGGGTCCAATATTATGTCATAGGGTGTATTATAAGTATTTTTATTTTATTTCATGTCATATTAGTATTGGTCTTAGTCATTTTAATCCGTATGTCTTTTTGAGCGATTTAAAGGTCATAAAAAGAGCATTTAATGACTTGTATGGCCTCTTTGGGTAGAGTGAAGGTGTCAAAAGGTTATTTAAATTCCCATGTGTCATATTATGCCTTAATTATCTATTTCTAACTGAAAATTGGTATTTTTTTAAAATGAAAAGGTAATTTTATTAGAAAAATGGGAGTTTTCTTGAGGTGTACATACTTATACAACATGCTACAACTGATGACACTTCATGAGTGTCCTTTGATCTTCCACATAATTTTTTTAGTGATCATATTGATCAAAATCTCTAATAAACTAATAAAATTGCTTCTCTCTTCTTCCACTAGGCTTGGTAAATAAGAATGACCCTAAGGTTTTTAAATGGTACCACAATCAAGAGAGGTTTTAGGAAAAATGATCCTAGGTGTGTCTCTACACTCAGTCAACTTCAAATTTATGTTTGGTTTTAGAGGAATGGTGGCTTGTTATTTATGAACCATTCTTAAGATATTTATCTATCTAATTTTCTTGCCAATCTATTACCCTATAGGTTTTAGTCTTGTTTAGATGATTCTATACAATATAGCTACTAGAATTAACTCTAGAGGAAATAAAAATCCTCTTCTCATGATCCCCATATTTGTTTTAGAGTTTCAAGGTGTTTAAATGGGCAAATCATCTCAGTTTTGTAGATTGGTCTCATTTGAAGATAACATGTAGGTTTCCACCATTTATAGAATATTTATGCTTTGGTAGTGATTATAGTGGATGATAATAAGTTCATTCTCATGTTTCTAATTTTATCTTTATGTCCTTCCATTTCAATCTCATTCTCCAAAGCAATCTTTATGTAAGTTGTAGACGTAAGTGAGATGTAGTCAATTTGTTATATGATTGTCATACATAGTTATACAAAGCTCTAAAACATATTCATGGAGAAGTAATTATTATCTCAAAGTGTTGATAAATCTCTTACAATGTGACACAATCAAGCTAATCCCTTTCAGTTAGCACAAAGAGGGATGGTGACAATCAACTCAATCACTCACACAATATTTTTCCACTGTAGGTGCCTACAGAAGGTTTCAAATGTTAAAATGAGGTGTGTAAGCTTGCCTAAATATCTTTGATATAATAATATATCAGTTGATCCATTTGGAAGATCATGGATTTGATCATAGGGACATATTAATGATATCATTGCTCATACTAACATCACTCCACTCACTATACATGCAAAGGTCTACCTACAAGTGGCACCACAGAGAATTGAGAATGCTTGATGGTAGAAATTGTAAAGGATATAATCTTTTTGAAGTACTAGGTTTTAATTAAAGTTATTTTAAGACATTTTTGAGATGATAGAGTTTCAAACAAGCCTAGAAATTTGTATTTTAGATTATGACTGAGTTCAAGGACCTTTTCCCTAAAAAGAAAAAATAGAGCACCTACTCCTTTTGGAGACATCTTAAGACAATGACATGTTGAGTTTTGATCACTCATAGTGCACTCATATTATATTCCTATCATAGGATCCTAACTTGAAAAAAAAGAGAGTGGTTTAGTCATTTCATTTTATTACTAGAGAATTCCAAAGTTACACTTTTATGCACTAAACTCAGATAGTATTTGAGCTCTAACAAAGGTTTTTACACCCAAGGTTGTAATAAAGGAATACCCTCATGTTTGAATGACCTTATTGAGTGAAAATTGATATAAAGTATCTCAAAAGGTCATCAATATAAGAGGATATACTAATTTTTGACCATATTCACACCTACAAGTGTCCCTTCTTTTGAAAGCCTCTACCTACAATTGACTATTATCTCCTACTTCATCTATGATAGGGACTTAAGCATGGAAGAATCGATTTTGGTTGATGGAAGATGACCATATAAGACTGTATGGGATATATAAAGTAACATGACACATTGTACAATGCAAAATCAACACCTATAAGGTCCTAATGACTTTAACATAGTCAATTATAGGTGATTATAAGTAGATAGTAAGCTAAAACATGGTGTCTAGGTGATGGTCTATCCTATGTAAGGTGAGAATAGGTCTAAATAGATGATAAATTATCTTATAAGGTGTCAAAGAGACTCATTCAATGTTACAAATTCTATTCCATATTCACACCTACAGGTGCCCCCTCTAAAGTAAGAAACACAGTTAAGAAATACATATAATCTTGACCAATCAAGGAGTATGAAAAGGAATATGGGAGTTTGTAATGATAAATGGATATATAATACCTTAATCATGATCATTATAGTATCAATGGAAAAAAAAGTAGAGAGAGGACCCAGATGATACACACATAATCCAAATGATGAAACCTTACACATTGTCTACCTTCTAATAGTCTATGTTGGATTTTAGTGGAATTTGAAGGTCAATGATAATACCAAGGGCTGAAATTTGGTTTATATTTTATCCATAACTTGGATAATTCCTCCAATATATATTTGGTCCAAGATAATAGGGGAAGTGACCTCTATTTTATCTCATACAGAGGGCACTCCCTTTATGCATAAACTCTGTAGTTTTTTAGAAATGGAATGATTAGGTAAGCTATGTGTTGGTTGAAACTTAAAAGGAGGTTTTGAAAGTTTAATTACACCTAGGAAAACATGATTAATATTTAAGGGAATTATCAATCCCAATATAGTGGTCTAAACCCTCAAAGTTATAGATAGGCTTATTATGCATGGTTAGACCTAGAATCCAAATGAAAGGTCAACTTTAATTATAATAGAAGGTGAGAATTATAATGGATTGAATAATGTTTATATGATAATTTTAGATGTGTAAAATTTTTTATAATTCAAGGTAGATCATAGGAAACCTCAATTTGGCTTAAGACCAATTTAAGCTTGTAGGGAATGGACAAAAGAGCTCGAATGGTCAAATTTGGAATCTCATATTTACTTTTAAACATTTCATGGAGATTGAAGGGGACAAGATGAGTTGAGGAAGGTCTTGAAAAAAAAATTGTGACATTATTTTCTTTTTCCAATGTCAGACCTTTATGAAACATCATTAAAGGTTAATACTACCTAAAACCCTACTAAACCTTAATTCTAGACTCAATGAAGTGAAGGAATATATAGAGCCATCCAAATGGACCATAATGACCATTAAAGTGGATGTAGTTTTCATAAGACTATATAAGGCTCCTCCCCATAAAATTTTGTGTTACATTATCTATATAGATAGGGTATATAACTGGTTTCCTTGAATTTTTATGTGTTGTGTAGGTTTTAGGGACTTTCAAGAGGAAATATAAACTTTAGGAGATGGATTGGGACTTTATATATATACTCATTTAAATTTAATGATTAATCAAAACTCCTATGTGTATCTACCAATATCTTCATCTTAGCTAGTCAAAATTTTTAAAGTGAGCAAGATAGTGAGAAGTGTAGAAACTTCAAGTGGAAGCATATTTAAGGTGTACTTGAGAAATCTAAGGCCATGGATGGAATTGAAACATGTAAAACACCCTATTTAATGGATTTTAATTAGAAAATAAATCCATTTTGGAATCCAAGTATGCAATGTGTGTGAAAAAGGGAGTTTCTTTGACTACATGCAGTGATGGCTCACTTTTAGAGGGATCTAAATGATTAGGAATGCAGCCAATGCATTGAGGAGAATGTATAAAACCCATCACCCTTAGTTCAATCAATAAATCTATCCCTAGTTAGTTTTATGACGTTATAAAATAGGGGAATGATGAATATAGTATTATTGTGCAAAATAACAATTTTAACACCACATTTCATGAGTTTCATAGTTTGGAGAGCCATTTGTCCTGTCATACCTTGCATGATCTATCTCCTACTTATTTTTTATACACATATAACTCCTAATTTTATCATTAAAAGTGTTCAAGTGACCTTTGGAATTCTCTTTTCCCACTTCTCTATCAAATGCTATAAGAACTAACCATTTTGGCTATTGTAAGCATGTTCCACCTTAGTATGGTGAATCCATACTCATTTACATACCATGGATAAATAGATATTACTTATTTTACATCTTATATGACTATATCGTAGTGTATTCACTTTAATGATTAATATTTCTTAGTCATGACTATATGTTTCCTTACCATTGTTATCTCATTATCTCACCTATTTGTAGCTTGAAAGATTCCTCTTATAGGTCATGTGATGTGTTCTATGAAGTGTAAAGGTTGAGTGAGTTAGTCTTTTCAAAAGTGCCATTATATGACTCTTGTCTAGTCTTCCTATCCTAGACATTCATCTCAACCTCATAGTGAAATACTAATGTGAGAAGATTTAGATTAGAGAAGCGTAAGACTAGTTACTCCCTTAGTCTCATGTGTGACATGTAGTTGGTTGGTAGTTATCAATTATTTTTGTGTATCACCACTTTTAGGATAGTTTAATTTCAATTTTCTCTCCCTTTTTCTTGTAATCATAGGTTTAGTAATGATCTAAAAGTAGTACATCAAAGGATTTATCCTTGTCTAGAGATTCACCACATTTTTATGATACCCACACCCTAGAGGTGTTTCAATTGTGTCATGTGGATGAGTAGATCTAAGACATATCCTCAAGGGGTAAAAATACTAAGTGACAACACTTTCCATGAGACAACTAGAGATAAATTAATAGTTGAAATACCTTAAATGAAACCTAGTCAGGCTAATTGAAAGAAGAAGGATGTTGTTGATCCAACCAAGATGTAAGATAAGTAAGATAATCCTAAGGCAATGTAGACCCAAAATGTCATAAATCAAAAAGAGGATATAAATGTACCAAAATTGTAGACAAGGGGAACTCAATATCCATTCAACATTGTTGATGAGATGAATAAAACCACCCTTAATGTGACCCTATGGGATGAGATATCCATCTTAGTTTATAGAGAATTGATAAATGAGGTTTTTAAACATATTAGTTAGGTAAATAAGGTGAATAAAATATGTACTTCTACTATTCTACTCCAAACCAAGATAGGAGTTAGTGATTAAGCTGGTAAACATCCTCTATTATACATTTATCTTATCATTGGTAATAACCTTATTCATAACTACATGATTGACTCAAGGCCAAGTATCTCTATCATGTTCAAGAAAATAGATGAGTAATTAGGCCTAAGGTATGCTCCTATCATTAAATGAGTAATCCAATTAGATGGTTTAGTTTTTAAGATTATAGGAATCATTTTAGGTCTCCACCTAACTTTACATGTCCTAAATGCCTTAGTTATATAAGTCATTTTGGTCATTGACCTACCCCCATACTTTTATATTTATTCATCACATGATTTGAATGCTAAGATAGGTGGGTACTTGTCCTCTGATTGGTCTCATAGGCTATGTAGGACAAGGTATGGTACGAGGGGAACCATAAAATTTGATCCAATCTTTAATTATCACATTGAGCCTTACTTGTACAATCCCATTAATATAAAATGTACTATATTTGATCAAGGTGATGAAGTTGTTAGTCATGAGGTTGCCACTCATGTTGAAGAAGTTATTTATTGCTTGAGTGATGAGTGGGATAATGATAAGTATGGTTTTGATCCATATGAGCATGTTGAGGAGATTAGATTGGGAACTTATTACATAATGGAAGAAAAATATTTTTTCCCAATCTTGTCAAGTGATAAGAGGACCTTGAAGGCATGTAGTAGTTGTTCTTTGATGGTTATATCAATAAGAATGGAGTTGGATTAGGTGTTGCATTTATATCTCCTCAACACATTAATTAATTCTTATCATACATGTTGTAATTTAGTTACACCAATAATGTAATAAAGTATGATGATCTTAATAAAGGTATCTAATGGCTCAAAAGAGAGGAATTAAGTTTCTACAACTGTTTAGAGATAGTGAGATAGTGTTGAATCAAATTAGAGGCTAAATTATAGCCAAAAACAACTTATTGAAAACTTAAAAACACAAGGTATGGGACCTCATGGAATGATTTTATTCCTTCAATATACAAGTTATAATAAGGAGAATGAATGATGATGCAAACATTATTTCTATTATAAGATCACAATATGACCTTCCTAGTGAAGTTGTGAGAGGTTCAAATAAACTTATTAAGCTAATTTTTAGACTTGTACCAGATAACCATGGTAATTGGTAAGTGTTTTAAAATGATGCTAAAATAATTATTTTTATGTAATATGAAGCTATGTTCTTAGTTAAGAACTAGAAATTTTTAAAGACAAGTATAATGAATATATTATCAAGTTGAAGGGTAAAAAATTTAATTAATATTTAGTCACTTTAGAGATCATGTTCAACTCATATGACAAGATCAAAGGAGAGAAAATGAACCTGAAAATTAGAGAAGATAACTATAAACCAATAGCCATATTTTGATGGCAAGAGTCCCAAGGCTAGTAAGATATGTCCTCAACCTAAAATTGATAGTTTTATTGACCTTTGTAGGAGGTGTGATGATGTGTTTTCTCTGAGCTATGATGATTTTAGAGTTTTTGATCCAAATTTATCCCAAAACACCATAGATATTGATGTTAATGCCAAACTAGTAAGACAAAATCGAAGGCCTATCAACCTAGAAAGTGAGCCATTAAATAGGAAATAGCTTATTAATTTAAATAAAACCAATGTCATTTTTCCTATCAAGCATTAATTATGGGTTGACAACTTAGTCCTAGTTAGGGATAAGAATGGGGGAGATTAGATTATGTGTTGAATTTGGGGACTCGAATAGAGCTTCCCTTAATAAACACTACCCCATTATTTATATGGAAAAAATAATCCAAGCCATAGCAGGGGCTAGGGTTTTTTCAATTATTGATGGATAATCAGGATATAATTAGATTATTATGTTGTAATGTGATCAATATAAGACTAGCTTTATAAAAAAATGGGGGACTTATTCCTATAGAAAAATATATTTTGGGTTGATCAATGCTAGTGAAACATTCTCAAGGATCATGTATATAGCATTTAGAGGCCTTATTAATGACATAATATTGGTTTACTTAGATGAAATCACTATTTTCTCCAAAAATACATCTAATCATTTGGACCATTTGAGGCAAGTGTTTGAGAAATGGAGAGAGTTTGGGGTTTGCTTGAACCCAAACAAGTGTGTCTTTTTTATCCATGAAGTAAATATTATAAGACATGTTCTTTCCATGATCTATTTGGCCATTGATCTAGATAGAGTGGACGATATACTTTCTCTCTCTATTCCAAGTCTAGAAAAGGCATCTAAATATTTATAGGTAAGATTAGTTTTGTGATAATATTTATTTTTGATTTTACATATTATATGAAACCTATAACTACCATGTTGAAGAAAAATTAGGCTTTCAAATCATCCAACGAAGGTAAAAGTATTTTTAATGAAATTAAGCATGCCATAACCCAATATCCCACACTAAAAAATTGTTATTTTTTAAAAGAGTTCATCATATATGATTTTGGGAGTGATGAGGCTATATTTGAAATATTATTACAATAGAATGGTGAAATTTTGGAACATCTTATTACAAATTTTATCAAATTATTGGAGGATTATTAGTTGAGGTACACCTTTGTGGGGAAATATGCACTATATACCATAATAATACTCAATAATTTTGGGTACATGATCTACAATAATAGAATTTAGATAATGGTGGCACATTTAAGTGCCAAAGAATTCCTTGTAAGTAGAGATTTTAACAATAAGAGATCTAGTTGGATAAAGAAGGTGATGGAATATGATGCAGATATAAAGGTTACCAAACTATTAAGGGGAAACTATCTTAAGAATTGTAAGGGGATAGAAAGGTTATCTTAGTTCTCCAAGATGACTAGAAACCAATTTTACTCTCACTTCTTAGAACTTGGATTTAAGATATGATGAAATTATTTCAATTTGGTGAGTATCCACATGGCCTAGACAAGACTAAAAGAACTTAAGTCCATTTTTTACATTTTTGTAGATGATATTATATTTATAAAATATATCAATGGTGTTATTTTTAGGTACATTGAGACAAATAAAATTGACAAGGTGTTAGAGGAATTCCATGATGATCCTTTAGGAGGTCATTTTTCTCCTAAAATAACTATAGTCAAAATAATGAAGGTTGGTTATTATTGGCCCAACTTTTTCAAGGATGGACATATGTGGGTTAGAATATAAAATAAGTGTTCCTTATTCATAGGCTAATAGAAATTAGCATCCCTCCATCTCCACTTCATCTAGGTACAAAATCCCTTCATGCATTGGGGGTTAGATTTCATTAGCATGATCAATCCACCTTCACATTATAGCCACAAGTGGGCATTGACTACTATAAATTACTTCATGGGGTGGATAAAGGTAGTGGAACTCAAAGAAGATAATGAGACATCTGTGCTTGATTTATATGAGTGTATTGCCACCAAGTTTAGATTTCATTCTACAATCATTTATAATAATGCAATAGCCTTTGTGGGCACTAAGACTAAGTTAGTGGGTAGTCAAATATGTTATATGCTTGAGCACTTTCTCTAACTAATATTCCCAAGGTAATGGCCTAGTAAATTCCACAAAAAAGAACTTAATTAGAATTATCAAAAGGACTATGGAATACAATCAAAAGGTTTGGCACACAAAATGAAAAATATCCCTATGGGTTGATAGTATCACTCAAAAGAGGGAGATTTTTTATTATAATTTCATATTGGTCTATGGGAGAGAAGCAAGGATGTTATTATCACTTGAGTTTCCAACCCTTAAGCTCACTTATCAACTATAAATGATGGAGAATGATGTTATGACTATGAGGTTATCAGATCTATTAGAGTTAGAATAAGTTATAGAGTAAACAATACACATGATGGAGCTCCACCACTCTAAAGTGAATAATACATTTGATAAAAGAGAAACTAATAGAGTATTCTAAGAAGGAGACTTGGTGTTGAAGTGGGATGAAGACAGGGCCAAGACTAGGAAACACACCAAATTAAATGCCATATGGAGTGGTACCCATGCCATACCTAGTTTTAAATAATCTAATACCTTCCATTTCTCTAAGTTTAATGGAAAGGAGATTCCAATCCTATTCAATTGGATTAATTTGAGACATTGTGCTTGATGTCATTTTTTGACTATTGTACATGGTAGGTAGCTCTTATTTCTTCTAAGTGTTGATTGCACATTGTTTTACTATTCTAATTATGTTTTATCTTTCCCCAAGTTTATTGCACATATTATTATCGTTATTGATCCACTATTTTATATTTTGGAGGTGGTTTTTAGTCTTCTTGAAGTTTATATAGTAGGTTATCTCATTTAAAATGAGTTTCTATTTGATTCCCTACCCAATGGATTTGACAACGTAGTTGATATTAGTTTTTAGACAAAAAAACACCCTTGGGAAGTCACCATAATGTTGGATATTATAGCCAGACAAGGTGCCTAGAATATCTTCCCATTTAGAGAGCATAATTTTTTTCAAAAATCAATTTAATACTCTTTTTTGCAAGCATCTCATAAGGGCTAGGTATATTCAAAATTAGTTATGCACAAGTATCCAATGTTTCTTGTACTTTTTTGACCTTGAAGGGGTCTTATGGTAATTATCATGAGTCATTGTTTATGTCATATCTTTTATGGATTCCTTAATGCATAATATGTGTCTTAAAGCCTTGTCCAAGTCTTGGTTAGCCTTGTTAAATCTCACTTAATTATTATAAGCATTCCAATTGAAAATAATAAAACCTATTGACAAAGGTAAAATATGTCATCTTAGGGTCATGAATAAAGTGAAATATCATAATAAATCATTCATGACTTTATAAAGATATAAAAAGAATCTTGAGAAGCATGATGAGACCATGAATGCATGAAAAGGTCTCAAAAGTGCATTTGAACTTATATAGGGGTTATAAAGGCCTTATTAATTCATTAAAGTCATTTTGAGAATTCTAGATTTTATAAATAATTTCATAAAGGTCATCTAAAGTTTGAAAACCTATCAATAATCTCCCACCAATCCATATAAAATAGGTATAAAGGGTTTCAAAAGGGATTTTGAAGGTAAAAAGGGTCAAAATGTCTTATTTAAACCCATTAAAGTCAGTTTTTAGAAAGAAAACATTTTATAATGTCTCGTAAATCCACATAATGCTAAAATACCTATCCTTAATCTTCAATAATCCATTCAAAAGAGTCAACAAGTGTTATAGATAATCATATCCCTCTTTTTGGATTTTGTGGCTTTTATTCCTCTTCAAACATGGGAAAATGACTTGTCCATCCAAAAACAATCCATTTAAAACATGGTTATGAAGTTTCAATGGGTTCTAAAGTGTCTTTTAGGGTCATTCAATGCCAAGGATATCCATTCATGGATGGAAAATATTTATTTCAAGTAAACAGTAGAAAAAACTAGCTTTCATGGAGGTCATAGTCCAAAAAATTTACAAGTTTTGATATGGAAGGCCAAAATCATAGAGGTTATAAATAATAATTTAAAAATATGAAGTTTAACGGCCTTATTCACACATATACTAAGTGTATCAAGCCTCATTGATGGATATTCTTGGTAGAACAAGACACAAAAATTTCTAAACATGGAGTTCTTCATGAGAAAACAAAGTTTATGATGTTTTGCATAGATGTAATGTACCCCAAGAAAAATATAAAAGTCATAATAGGTACTCAAAATCATTTAAAATCTCTCATAGGTCTCCCAATAGATTATACATACTTAATATTTCAAAATCAAGCCAAAACCAACGTAGAACCCCTTCACAAGCTTGTACAGGGTATTTTATAGGATGTACTAGAAAGGATGAGAAGATGTATGAGAATTTAAATAAATTTAATAAGGATTATGACATATTTAATAATACATCTTAAGTTTTAGGAGAAATAAATATGGGGACAAGGCCATGATCAATCATTAATAAGTTAAATCAATCCTTAAAAAATGTCAATGGAGGCATAGTTTTGGAGATGGTCACATTTGTGATATTACATGGTAAAGGATATATTTTAGAGAAGTTTTAGGATTCTATTTATCATTATTAAAAGGAATAAAACTATATTAATAGACTTTAATTCATGTAAAATAGTCTAGGAGACCACAAACTACCTTTAAAACCCCTTAAACCCTAAGACCTTATGGATCCATATTTTGTTGTTTAAAGCTTGTTATAATGGAATGAATGAGAAATAGAGGTTTATATATGGTTTATAGAATATTTAAGCACCATATAAGGAATTTTAAACCTTTTGAGTCATTCCCTAGGGTTTAGCTAATTATAAGACAAAAGGGTAGAATTACAAGTATGAAAAAGGAACCATGATTTATTTGCATTTAAAAGGGTCTTATCATGAAGGGATGGGATTAAATAAAATCTAATTGTCCCATAATAAAACATCCAAGGCTATTAGAATCATGGTGTAGGCATATAAGTTATCAAAATTGAGGGTTATAAGGGTGATTAAAGCTTAAGAGGAGACCTAGAATTCTAAAGTAATTAATCAAGGTTTGAAATGATTTTTTTCCCCTCATTACATGTAATACCTAATATAGTATATATAACCCTTTACCCTTGCATCCAAGTCCAGTTGGATGGATTTATAGACCTATTAAAGCCAAAATCATGGATTTTGAATGAGGTGTTTCAAATATGGAATATTACCTAGGATTACATATCAATGAGTGAAGTTTTAAGGTAATTTTCAGATGTTATCCACTTAAGTAAAGATTATAAAAAATCATAATAATCCTCCTCTAACTCTTCAAGATCTCCAAGTAAGTGGCAGATGCATCAAGCCCATAAGAACATAGTTTTAGAGTTTTGGGGAGTTTCTAATCTTGGATGTGTTTACGTAGGTCCATATATTAAAAATAGGGATTCTTAATGATTTTTGGGTGTCTCTCTTGGAAATGACATCTCAAAAAGGCCCATAAAACTTCATATTACATCCAAGTATCACCAAGACAAATGTGTATATTCATGAAACCATAATTTTCAATATTTAGAAAAAGGTTAAAGAGTTTCAATTTTGGTTAGAATATCCCTATAGGATGAATAAAATAGTAATATCCTTAATAGATGGATATTTTCTCAAAATTTCACTCAAATTTCTAAAATTACAATTCCCTACAAGAAAGAGAGTGACAAGTTTTTATTCAAAACCCTACATTTCCTACAGGGTTTTATGACAACCATGTTTTTATAAAATAGAATGAGGTAAGATCAAGGAAAGCACCAGACTTTGATGGGAATTCGATAATACATATAATAGATAGATAATTATGTTTATATGTCTCATACAATCCAAACCAATATTAAAATATTTCAAAAAGTTAAGATTAATGTTATCGACTTATGGAGAAGAAGAGAATAACATTTTTGAGTTCAAGTACTAACATTGTCTCTAAAGAACCCTAAAGTTTTTTATTGGCCTTGACATTATTTATGGAATTGTAATAATGGTAAAATTTTCATGGATCACTAATACCCAAGATATGGTCTAATTATGGAAAATCCAAGCCTTTGTCAAGGTAGATTGTTTTAAGTTAGAAAGATTACAAGCATAATGAGAAGATTCGTATGTTTTAAAGTAATTATGTCTTGGGATAAAGCTTATAAACTAGTCAAGAAACCATCCATACATCCAATCCCTTATCAAGGTAAGATTCAATTCAAAGGAGAGAATATTGAGGTCGTTTGGAAAAGGAGAAGATAGTAAGGCAGAGTTCAAATATTTACAGCACCCATAAAGATATTTATAATCCTCTTCCTAACTTGGAATATGGTTTAGGTAGTTTTAATAGGTATAAACATGTTCTAGTATCTCGTGATAGGGTTTCATCCAAGTATCAATATCTTTCTATTGTAGTTATAGGTATGAGGTCTCAAGTTTGGTGTCATAATAGTCAAGATGGAGCCTTAATCCATCATTAAATATTTTTAAAATGGTAAAAAAGGTTGAAGGAATGATCTAAGTGTGTTTGCAGATATAAAAAATCATCAAATATTTGACCACAATACACTAAAGATATTACATTTAAAAATCATCTCTCGAGTCTATGTTTGACTACACTATTTGCCTAGGTTCAAAGAGCTAAGGAAACCTTGTATGAACCCAATGAAACTTCATGGGCAGATAGTAAAAATCATTTATAAAGTAAACGAGGTGTTTTCAAGGTTATTGGGTGTATTTAAAGAGATTTTTATTAGTTTTAGGCCTACAAATAAGGAACAGACAATTCAAACCCTAATAATGTGAATTTTGGTTCATTTAAGGACAAAGAGATGGTGTAGAGATGAAATACCAAGTGGGTTGACATCATGATGATGTAAAGAAGACTCATAATAACTATGTAATATTTTTAATAAGTCTTGAGGTAAAATTTAAGGTTCAAGATCACCACAAACTTAGAATAAATAAGAATCAAGGTTCCATACATAGTTATAATGTTGTAAACATGTGGGATCATGATCAATGGAGTTTTAAGACATAAGAGTCAAAACTAAGGTTCCCATGGGATTTTTAATTTTTAAGGCCATTAAATAAAAGTGTGAAATAATTTCAAGAAAATTTTTCAAGGGATTTAATAAATAGTGTACAAGACCTTGAACTTGAAGATGATCCTATTGAAGAGGGTTGTAATGAATTGACATGTATGTCCAATGAGGTTTAAAGGATTATCCAAAAGTGAGTATAAAATTATGATTAAATATTTTTCAAGGATGATAAATGGTTCATTATCTTATTAATTAGGTGTACAAGCCTAAAAGATACATCTAAAGGAGGAAAAGTTCTTAATGAGAAAAATACCATGTTTCAAGTTTGGGTAAGGACACACATGATTGTAAAACCTTGGAGTGAGGTTTTAGTTACATTTAATGCAATGATAAAATTAATAATAAGGTCTCCATGATCTTAGATACCTTCATGAAGGTCCATAGTAGAATGACAAGTCTACATAAGGATTAAAGAAATAGATAAGAAGATTCAAGCATTTTCCTAAGTCTTGAGATTTAGGAGAAGATTTGTAACTCTGAGACCAAGCCATAAAAATACATGAAACATGAATCCATACAATGTTTCAATGTTAAGAGATAAGGTTATAGGTCCTTAATACCCAACTGACAATTCGAAAAAATATCTTGACTTTGAAGGCCTACCAAGTGTACTTCATGACAATGGATGGGAGATTCAAGAGACTCCAAATAAATGTTATAGTTTTCACCAAGGAAAGGAATGATAATTATAGTTATAATTATTCCACCATTATATTCAAGATCCCTTCTAACCTCTTCTATATTATGACAATAATATGTGTCGAATTTATGTTGTGATCTCAGGACTATAAGTAGGGTGTAGACACTTTGGCACATGTAAAATCCTTTTCATAACCAAAGGATGATAATGATTATTGAAATAGGGAGTTATAAAATCCCTTGATGGTGAATATATTAAAATTAACATATCTAAGAGTGAGAGTCAAACCATAGTTTTAAGTTGGTGAGTGATTTAACAAGCTTCATGAGCAGTGAGGATTGGATACAAAGAAATGAAAAATAAATTTTATGACTAAAAATGTAAGATGGAAAGGGATTCAAGTCTCAAATATGGTTTATGATATCAAAATAAATTTTTAAGTAAAAACATATAGAGGAGTGTTATTTAGACTCTTTACAAGAACATGTAGACCTACAACTACATTCAATATCATAAGCATGATCTTGTAAAGAAGAACAAATAAATTTAGTGAAAAGAACAAGTTGTAAACCTTGTTCAAGAACTCAGGGATGATAAGGTTATTAAAAAAGGAAATCAAGAGGATTTAAAACATTTAAGAAGCATGAGAAGATAATAAGAGTAAAATATGAACATGATCAATCTTAATAATGCAAGTTCAAATCTCTCAAGGAACATCAACCCTTATACCTTTCATTAAATTCACTATGTGAGATAGAAGATGAATTTTAGTTTCAATAGGATCATGAGGTTGGTCAATAATGGCCATGATGTATTTTGAGAGCCATTTAAGTCCATAATAGATATTCAAGGCATTGTAAAGGCAATTCTACCAGTATGTGGCTACCTCATGAGTTTTTCATTCATGCAAGTAAACCATGATCAAGATCTAAAAGTGGAATTGAAAAATTACTTTTAGAGGTAAATCCCATGAATTAAAGAAGTGATTATCCCAAATTAAAAATGAAAAAAACCTTTTAAATTCACAAGAGGTGGAGATGAGGTGAGTTAGGTTGGAGGTAGGAGTTTCAAGATAATGGAACAACAAATGTAGGATTTAGAATAAATATATCATCCACCAAGCCACCATAAGGACTAAAATAGTAAGTAATAAAGAACATCCTTAATTATTATGATAATTTTATCTTTAGAGGCCACCATTATGGAAACTTAGTGCATTAAATAAGGCATAATGGCATCATGTTTTAGTTATTATCTCCTTTGAATAGGCTAAGTCATGATATAACAACTTCATTTATGCAGCTTAGTAGTTGTTATCTTCTCATTTTTTTTATAAAATGGGATAATAATTCCTCTCTTTGGATGCCTCTACTTGTAATGAGACATTGGTCATTTGATAGCTTGTACAATTGGCTTTCAAGCCTTGGAATTGATATAGAGACTGATTTTACCTTCTCCATACTTTCATTTTCTATATGGTACTAGTGTTTTATAGATATATATTTATAATATAAGGTATTCTATATTGTATATGTCCATTCCATTTATCCTTTATGCATGAAATTTCCTCTTTTAAGGTCACATATTATGTTATATTTGGTTGTGTAGGTAATTAGTTGTGACATTTGGTTATTTTTGTTTCAAATAGGACAATTTAGTTGTCTTCTGATAGTCCTAGTATAAGTAATTTCCTTCATTTGAAATACTAATGCATGAAAAAATAATTAAGAAAGTATGTAAGATAAGTTAAATCTTTTTTTATTCCTATTGTGTTGTCATAAGTAGGTAAAGGAGACATTAAAATATTGGTGTATCGGGTCATGTTCATTTTTCAATTTCTATTTTCTCTCTTTTCCCATCAAATCATAGATTATACTTAGCTAGGTGATCTACCAAGGGAAACAACCATATATAGAGACTCAAAACTTAAATAATATCACCCACAATCTAATGGTTATTTTCCTTATATTATTTGAATGGAGGAGTTTTAAAACCACTCCTATAAAGGGTGCAACTTCAACATGATAATAGTTTCTAGCATGTTTGGTGGGACTAGTTCTATATGACTAGTTGTATTTAGTTCAATATTTATGTTATCCTCAACAAGTCGAAATATAATTGAACACATTTCAAAGGCACCTATAAACTCCAAGATTTTATGGTTGAAAAATATTCCATTAGTTTCATGCCAAAGGAGACAAGGTATTCTACTAGAGCCATAAATTTTGAGTTTGTAAAAATATATTTCACTCTTAAAATAAAGAGAAATACTAATTCATAATCATATAAAAGGAGAGAGATGTTATATGTACCCTTCTCTAAGATCATAGTCTACACCTCCATTTGGAACATTTCTAAGACCTATATGGAGGTTCAATTAGCATCTTCACATGGTTATGCATAAAAACCAATTATTTATTGCATTTAACATAGGTATCCCATTAAATATTCAATAGTATGATGACATACCATTTGAATCCTTGATTATTATCACATAATTAACTAATGAGGACACCATAATTCAAATTGAGCATATTCTAGACATAGGAAACATGTGTTATATTCATCATATCACTCAAGATAACGTAACTATTAAGATTTTAGCCACATCCTTGAAAGTGAGATCCATTTAGTGGTATATAGTTATACAACAAGGCTATATCCGTAGTTTGGATGATATGGGAGACAATTTATGTCAATAATTTGAAGATAAGTGTGACCACCTATCACTCATGAAGTAGTTCGCTAGCACCATGAAAGCTCTACATGAGTTCATGGTGCAGTATAATATTAGGTTTCAAAAGACATGTAATAGGATTCCATAGCTAGTATTACCTACTCCTAACACTACCTTTATATATTATTTAAGGTATTTAAATAGTAACATAATTTTTATTATCCAATCAATGGGAGGTATAACCCTTCTTGATGCATTTGACATTGTTATTAGGGTTGAGAATTATCTTATACAGACTGGGAAAATTTCTCTAAGGCCACCTTTTACACTTTTCATAGAACTACCACCCCTTACATAGCTTGTAAAACCTATAATTACACCTACTTATCCTACCTTTGAATCTATTCTAGTTGAAAATAGTCAATAAGTTACTTCTATTACCCCTCCTAGTAAAATTCATGATGTAAAGTCACCCTTACAAAGTTTTGGTAATGAACTAGTTACTCTTTAAAGGTAACAAATGCATAATAATAGGCTACGTAAGCCTTAAAATCAACATTAATAGCCTCATAGACATCCATACTTGGGTAATTCTCCATATCAAGTACAAATGACTCATGTTAGGCCTTATCAAAGTCACAATCCCAATGTTCCCATCACCTCCAAAGTAATTGTGCTTATATAGAATAACCTAGTGCAAGACTATGAGTGGTTCCACCCTTACATCTAGCCACACAGTCAGACCACTTGTCCTAATTATGTTCTAAATTAGGCACTAATGTTTTAGAGTGTGATATGTTCTCAAGATAAAGCTAATGAACTAGCCTCACAAGTTGAAATATTACCTGAATCAACTCAAACACAAGGTCAATCAAGCTTAGTGATTTGGAAAGAAGAATTATGTGGTGTTAATCAAACTAAAACTAAATGAAAATGTATCACCCTTGTATCATATAACACTAGGTTAAATAAAATGATAGTATAAAATGTACCTTCTTCTCTAATTGGTCAAGTTATTTCTCCACATGCTTCTTGAGAGTCAACTAGAGGGAAGGTACAAATTTCATATCCTCAAATGAAACTTAATTGAGTTGATTCATAGGAGAAGTCATATATTCATCCACCAAAGCTATAATAAAAACAATATTTCCTAAGTAAATACATACCCAAAACATCATACCTAAAAAAGAGGATGCAACTATACCAAAAATGTAGCCAAGGGGAACTTGAGTTCCATTCAACATTATTAATTAGATGATGAAAACCAACCTTAATGTGACCATGTGGGTGCCATTATCCATACCAAATAATAAGGACTTTTTAAATGAGTATTTTAAGCCTCTTTTTTAGGCAAAAAAAGTGAGTACAATAACTACCTCCACTAGTCTATGAAGGAAGGAATTAGTGGTCAATTTGGTAAACCTCTTCCAATTTACATTTATTTTATCATTGGTAACAACCTTATTTAAAAATGCATGATTGAATCAGGGGAAAGTAGCTCTATCATGTATAATAAAATATCTTATTAATTAGGCCTATAGTATGTTCCTATCTCAAAAGGAGTAGTCTAGTTAGATAGTTCAATTATTAGGACTATGGGAATCATTCAAGGTCTCAACCTAACTCTACATCCTTTCACAAATGTATAAGTTATCCAAGACATTTTAGTCAGTGACTTAGCCCATACTTTTTTATTTATTTATCATGTTATTTCACTACTAAGATAGGTGGGTACTTATCCTTTGATTGGTCTCATATGCTATTTAGGAAATGCATGGTACTAAGGTCACCATCAAATATGAGCCAATCTCTAAAGATCACATTGAGTATTACTTACCCAATCCCATGAATATATATATATATATGTACTATGTTTGATCTGGGTGAAGAAGTTATTAGTCATGAGGATACCATTGATGTTCAAGAAGTTCCTGATTTCTTTCTTGATTAGTGGGATAATGAGCAGTATGGTTATAATCCATATGAACATATTAAGGATACTGGATTGGCTACTTATTGAATTATGGAAGAAAATTTGATTATTCCCAAACTTGTCAATGGATAAGAGGACCGTGAAGGCATGTGTAAATATTTATTTGAGAGTTTTAAGAGTAGGAATGGAGTTGGAGTAGGTGATGCATTGATATATCCTCAATGGGAAAAGTACTTATTCACATACATACTATAATTTAGTTGCAAAAATAGTGTAGCAGAGTATGTGGATCTTATTCAAGGTCTCAAAATGTCTTAAAAGAGATGAATTAAGTTGTTTAAAGTGCTTAGAGATAGTGAACTAGTGGTGAATCAAATTAGAGTCCAAAGTGTATCCAAAAATAGCCTATTGAAAGCTTACAAACATAGGGTATGGGATCTATGGAAGTATTTGATGCATTCAATATACAAGATAAACAAAGGATAATGAATGATAATATAGATATAATTACTACTATAGGATCATAGTATGACCTTCCCAACTAAGTTGTGAGAGATTGATAGCAACTTGTTGAGCTAATTGTTAGGCTTGTTGTACTAGACAACCTTGCTAGTTAGAAAGTGTTTGAAAATAATGTTCAATTCGTTAATTTTATATAAGATGAAGTTGAGATATCAACTAGGAACTAATAAAGACTTCAAGATCACTATGAGAACTAGATTTTATAGTTTAAGGGAAACTGATTGACTAGAGTTTTAGTCACCTTAGAGACCATGTTTAAATCCTATGACCAACTCAAAGGAGAGAATATGAACCTAAAAAATTGAGAAGAGAACTATAAAATAGTGGCCATATCTAATGGAAAGAGTCTCAATATTTGTAGGATATTTTTTCAACCTAAAATTAATAGCCTTGTTGACCTTTATAGGAAGTATGATGATGTGTTATCTTAGATCTACCAATATTTGAGAGACTTTGACCCAAATTTGACCCAACACACCATAGATATTTATCCTAATGCCAAACCATTAATAAAAAAACAACGGACATGAACCCAAATATTGAGCCATTAATCAATAAATAGCTTATTAAGCTAATTGAAGTGAATATCATATTTTATATCAAACATTCGTCATGGGTGGCTAACCTAGTCCCAATTAGGAAGAAGAATGGTGAGATTAGGTTATGTGTCAACTTTAGGGAGTTGAATACAACTTCCATTGAGGATAATTACCCCATTAATCCTAAAAATAACTTCCTACAAACCATATTATGGTTTGATATATTCTCACTTCTTGATGGCTATTATGGATATAATTAGATTCTTGTGTAAGAGTGTGATCAATACAATACTATCTTTACAATAAAATGGGGGAATTTTTCCTATAAAAACATTGATAAATATTGGTGAAAACTTCCAAAGGGTCATGGATGTGGAATTTAGAGTCCTTACCAATGACATAATCTTAGTTTATTTATATGACATCATTGTTTTCTCCATAAATTCATCTGATCAATTAGATCATTTGAGGCAAGTGTTTGAGAAATGCAAAGAGTTTGGGGTGTCCTTGAACCTAAACAAGTGTGTCTTTATTTTCCATGAGGGAAATATAACAAGACAATTTATTTACAATAATGGCTTAGACATTGATCTAGATAGGGTAGAGGCCATAATTTATCTCTCTTCTAAGTTAGATAAAAGGCCTCTAAAAATTTCTAGTAAATATTAGTTTTATGAGAAGATTTATTCCTAATTTTTCATCTTTATTAAAACATTTAACTACACCATGTTTAATGAAAATTAAACTTTTATATTGTCCAAGGACTAGAAAATAAGTTTTAAGGAAATGAATCCTACCATAACCCAATATCCCATAGGCATAAATCCTATTTTTTTGAAGATTTCATCATATATGCTTTTGGGAGTAATGAGGCTAGATATTTAATATTTGTATAATATAATGGTGAAGTTTTGGAATAGCCTACTAATTTTTTCATTCAAATATTGAAGTATTATGAGTTGAGGTACACTTTTGTGGAGAAATATACACTATCTACCATAATAAACCTTAAGAAGTTCAGGCAAATGATCTCCAATAATAGATTTAAACTAAAAATGGCATATATAAGTGTCAAAGACTTCCTTTTAAGTAGATATCTACACAAGAAAAAGTTGGATAGATAATTAAGGTGATGGAGTATGATGTAGATATCAAGATTACCAAACTAGTAAGGAGAAAAGGGTTATGTGAATAGTGAGCTTCAAACTTGAAATAGGATATAAAGTATGTCTTATTTATCTAATATGACCATAAACCAACTATTCCTTCACCTCCTATAATTTAGATTGAAGATATGATTAAATTCTTGAAATTTGGTGAGTATCCACATGGCCTAAATAAGATAAAAAGAAGGTACTTCAGACTTTAGTCCATTAATTATGTTTTATAGATGGCATTTTATTTAGAAAATATCTTAGTGGTGTTTTTTTAGGGTGCATTTATCCAAATTAGATTGATAATGTGCTAGAATAATTCCATGATGGCCCTTTATGAGGTAATTTTTATCCTTAAAAACTACTATAAAAATAATGAGGTTTGGTTACTATTGTTGAATCTTATTCAAATATGCACACATATATGTTAGAAGATGAAATAAATGTTCATTCTTAATATATAAGAATAAATTAACATCACTCTATCTTAACCCCATCCAAGTAGAGTAGTTCTTCATGTAATTTGGTTTGGACTTCATTAACATGATCAATCCACCTTCAAATGCTATTCACAAGGGGGTATTGACTACTAAAAATTACTTCATGAGGTGGATGGAGGTAGTGTCACTTAGATTAGCTAATGAGAAATTTGTGCTTGATTTCTATGAGGGCATTTCCATTTGGTTTGGATTTCCTTTTACAACCATTTTTTATAATGCAATGGCTTTTGTGGGAACTAATATAAGTGAGTGGGTCGTCAAACATGATATCTTCTTGATCACTTCCTCTAACTAATATCACCAAGGTAATGGCCTGGTAGAGTCAGAAAGAAAGAAATTAATCATAATTATTAAAATGACTATAGAATAAAATAAAATTTCTTGCCACATAGAGCTAAAAAACAACCCTATGGGTTGATAGGATCACTCCCAAGAGGGCCATTGGAAATTATCCTTTCATGTTGGTATATGGGAGAGAATTTAGGATACCATTTTCACTTGATTTACCATCCATTGAAATCACTCATCATCTATAAATGATGGAAAATGATGTTATGACTATGAGGCTTAGAGAGCTAATTAAGTTGGAAGAATTATAGAGAAAAAATACACACAATGGAGCTCCACCAATCTCAAGTTAATAAGACAATATGATAGAGTATTACAAGAAGGAAACATAGTATTTAAGTGGGATGAAGACAGGGCAAAGGATGGGAAACACACCAAATTTGATGTCATAGAGAGTGGTCCCTATGTCATAACCAACTATAAATCATCCAATGCCTTCTAACTCTCCAAGATAAATAGAGAGGATATTCCAATCCTAGTTAATGGGATTCATTTGAAACACTATTTTGATGTTATTTTATGACTATTGTACATAGTAGGTAGTTGTTCTTTCTTCCTCAAGTGTTGATTGAACATTATTTTAGTAGTATACTTGTGTTTTCTCTATCCCTAAGGTTGTTTCACATGTTCTTATTCTCACTCCTTTGTCATCTAATTTATAGCTAATTTTTAATCTTATTGAAGCTAATCCATCAGGTTATCTCATTTAGATTGAGTTTCTCTTTGAATCCATGCCCAATGGATTTGATAAGGTAGTTGGTATTAGTGTTTATATAGGAAAACACCCCTAGGAAATCACTAAAATTTCAGATCTTCTAGCAACCCATGGTCCCTAGAACATATGCCCACATGGAGAGTGTAAAATTTTTCAAAAATAAGTTTGATACTCTTCATTTTAAGCATCTCATGAAGGCTAGGAATGTTCAAAATCAGGAATGCACAAGTATCGAAGGTTTTTTATACTTTTGTGACACTGAAAGTTTCTTATGGTCATTACCATGAGTCATTATTTGTATCAGATATTTAGGGGATTACTTAATACATAATATTAGTCTTAAAGCCTTGTCCAAGTCTTGGTTGACCTTGTTAAATATCACTTCATGCTTTGAATCATTCTAATTGAGAATAATGCAACCTCTTAACAAAGGTCAAATATGTCATCTCAAGGTCATGACAAAATTTAAAGATCCTAAGGAAGCATTCATGATTTTATAAAGATATCAAAAGAATATTGAGAAGCATGATGATACCATGAGCACATGAAAAGGTCTAAATAGTTCATTTGAGCTTATATAGGGGTTCAAAAGGCCTTATTCATTTATTAAAGTCATTTGGATAAGTATAGACTTTTTAAAGCATTTTATAAAGGTCATCTAATGTTTAAAAACCTCTCAATAATCTCCCACCAATTCATACAAAAGAGGTACAAAGGGTCTTAAAAGAGTATTTAAAGGTAAAAAGGGTCAAAAAGTCTTATTTGAACTTATCCAAATCATTTTTTATAATGCAAGCCTTTTCAAATGTCTCATAAAGCCATATAATGAAAAAATGCCTCTCCATAACCTTCATCAATATGTTTAAAAGAGACAAAAAGGAATTATCGATAGTTATTTCCCTCTATTTTTAGTTTTTATGAATTTTTATTCTTCTTAAAACATGGTAAAATGCCTTGTCCATCTAAAACCATCCATTTCAAGTATGGTTATGAAGGTTTCATGGTTTCTAAAGTGATTTGGAGGGTAATTCAATGCTAAGGAGATCCATTCGTGGATGAAAACTACCAATTTCAGGCCAAGATCATAAAAAACAAGATTTAATAGAGGTGGCAATCTAAAAAAGTGGAAGGTTTTATCCTTGAAGAATACATACCATGTGTTAGGATAAAGAAATAAGTAAACAAAGCCATAAAAAAATAATTAAGAAGTTAAATTAGTCTTCAAAAAGGGTCGATGGAGGCACAATTTTGGATATCGTATTTATTCTATTATATAGTAAATGATGGATCTTAAAGAAGGATAATGATTCTATTTATAATTATTCAAAGGTGTCAAACTAGATGATTAGGCTTCAAGTCACATCAATTATTCCAAGACACCATAAACTACCTCTATAACCACTTAAACCATAAGAGCTCATGGTTCCATCATTTGTTGTTTCAATCTTTTTCGAATGGAATGCATGAGAAATATAAGTTTAGAGATGGTGTCTATAAGCTACAAGCACCCTCCAAGGAATTTTTAAACTTTGGGAGTCATGATCTAGGGTTTTGGCTGATTTTAAGACAAAGGTGTGGAATTACAAGTCTTAGAAAGGAACCATGTTTTCTTTACATTTCAAATGGTATTGTCATGAAGTTATGGGATTAAATCCAATCTAATTTTCCCATAATTAAAAATCCAAGGCTATTCTAAGCATGGTACAAAAACATAAATTCTCAAAATCTAGGGTTTTAAGGATTATTAAATATTAAGAGGAGACCTATAAGTTTGGAAGTCAACAATAGAGGTTTATAATGCATGTTTTTACTCTCATTTAAGGTAAAACCTCATATAGTCCAAAAAAACCTTCCCCCTTACATCCAAGTCCATTTGGATGGAGTTTTAGACCTATTTAATCCACCTTCAATGATTCTCATTGAGGTGTTTCAAAGAGGGAAGATTACACAAGCCCACATTTTGAGATGTAAAATTTTTAAGGTATTTTTATGTTATTCACTTAATTATAGAGTCTAAAAAAGCATAATAACCCTCCTCTATCTCTTCAATCTATCTAAGTAAGTGTAAATGCATTGATCCCAAAATAACATAGTTGTAAGGTTTTTGGGAGTTCCTAGTCTTGATTGTGTTTACATATGTTCACATATCATAAATCAGGATTATTAATGATTTTGAGGTGTCTCTCTTGGAAATGAGATCTTGATAATATCCATCAAACTTTGTCTTACATCCAAGATCACCAAGACATGTGGATGTTCATACAATAACAATTTGTAATGTCTAGAAGAAGGTTAATAAGTTTTAAGATTGGTTAGAAGAGACCTATAATATAAATATAATATTAATATCCTTAATTGAGGGAAATGGTCTTAAAATTTAATTCAAATCTCAAAAGTTAAAACTCCATATAATAAAGATAATGACAAGTTCTTCTTCATGACCCTAGATTTCCTACATGATTTCATTAGAACCAAGTTTCCTATAAAATATAATGAGAGAAGATCAAGGAAAGAAATATTATTTAAGGGGATTTTAAGAAACCATAAGACAAATATAGAGTTCTCCTTCCACATATCATACCATTTAAATAAAAATGTAAATCTTTCAAAAGGTTAAGATCAATGTTTCAAACTTATGGAGAAGAAAAGAATAACATATCTAAGTTCAAGTACTCATATTTGTCTCAAAAAATCTAAAGTATGTTATTAGTCTTGATATTTTTTAACAAATTATAATAATTAATGAAAGGTTCATGGATCACCAAGACCCAATCTATGTTCTAATGATGGAAAATACAAGCCCTTGTCAAGGTAGATTATTAGAAGTTATAAATATTACAGGTATAGGGAGAAGATTCATATGTTTTTGAGTGTTTATCTCTTGGTATAAATCCTCTAAACTAGTCAATATATTATACATACATCCAATTACCTATCAAGGCAAGCTTCAATACAAAGGAGAGAAGATTTAATTCATTTATATGCCTGCAGATAAGGGGAAGATATTAAGGTAGAGTTTAAAGAGTTACATCACCCATGAATATCTTTTTAAGCATATTCATAGCTTGTAACATGTTTTAAGAAGTTGTAAGAGGTATAAGCATGATCTAGTATCTTAAGATAGGGTTTAAACCAAGTCTCAATATTTTTTCAATGGATTTGTAGGTCTAAGATCTCAAGTTTGGTGCCATAATAGTTAAGATGGAACCCTAAACCATCATTGAAGATTGATTATATGGAAAAAGTGGTTGAAGGAGTGATCCAAATATGTTTGGAGTTATAAAAAATCATAAAATACCTCACCATAATGCACCAAAGATAATACATTCAAAAGAATCACTCTTAGGTCTATGTCTGACTACACTATTTCTCTAGAGTTCCAAGAGCCAAGGAAACATTGTATCTTTCATTTTACCTCATGAAAATTGATGAAGCTTTAGTGGGAGATATTAAACATAATTTAACAAGTATGAGAGGTGGTTTCAAGGTGATAGGGTGTCAAAAAGAGAGTTATATTATTTTTAAGCCTATAGATAAGGAGTATATAGTCCATACCCTATCAATGGTGAATTTTGGTTCATTTAAGGATAAAAAAATGGTGTAAAAATTAAATAACAAGTGGGTTGACATCATGATAATCTCAAGAAGACTCACAAGGCATATTTACTATTTTTAACAAGTATTGAGGAAAATGCGTAGGTTCAAGGTCATAAAAAATTTAAAATAACTAAAAAGTAAGACTTTCTATAGAGTTCTAATGTTATAAAAATAGGAGATCATGATCAATTAATTTTCAATACATAAGACTCAAAACTAAGGTTCCCATGGGATTATCAATTTTAAAATATAGTAAATAAAAGTGTGAATGAATTTTAATTAGGTTATTCAAGGTTTTTCATTAATAGTTCACAAGACCTTAAACTTCAATATGATCCAAATGTGGAGGGTTGTAATCACTTGACATGTTTGTCCCATGACATTTCAAGGCTTATCCACAAGTAAGTGAAAATTGTTAATTAAATAGTCATTATTAATTAATTATTTAAAGGATTATAAATGATTCTTTGTCTTATTAAGTAGGTCTACAAAAACACAAGATACTTATTAAGGATGTAAATCTCTCAAAGAGAAAAAACCATGTTTCAATATCAGGTAAGGACATTAAGGTTTGTCCAACCTTGGAGTGAGGTTTTAGGTAGGTTTAATGAAATGTTAAAAAAAAGAGAAAGGTATCCATTATAATAAATATTTTTTTTTTCACTTATACTTTCACCTTTGAGGAATGTCTCAGCTCTCCTCATCTAAGTGGCATAATTGAAACACCTCTACGCTGTGGATAGACTAAGAATGAGGTGAATCTCTAGATAAGGCTATATCCCTTTATGTACCACTTGTATATCACTAATACACATGTAATTTTAAGGAAAATTAAGAGATAAAATTGAAATTAAACTATCCTAAAGGAGATGATACACCAAAATAATTGATGACTAGAAACCAACTGCATGTGACACATGAGAAAAAGAGACTAGCTAGGCATACACTTCTCTAATCTGAATCTTCTCACATTAGTATTTTATTATGAGGTTGTGATTAATGTATAGGATAGGAGGAATAAACAAGAGGCCTATAATGGCACTATTTTAATATACTAACTCACTCAACCTTCATACATCAATAGAACACTTTACATGATCTAAAAGAAGAAGCTTTTCAATTGCAAATAGGTGAGAGAATAAGATAGCAATGCTAAGGAAACAATATTAATCACTAATAAATATTAATAATCTAAGTGAAAACACTATGAATATTCATGTAAGAGGTAAAAATTTTATTATTATTGATCTATGGTATGTAAATGACAAGGGCTTTGCCATACTTAGGTGGAGGATAGTTTAAAAAGGCTAAAATGGCTAGTTCTTGTGAAACATGAGAGAGAGAGAGGGGAGAATAAATATGTATAAGTGTCATAAGTACACTTTTTAAGATGATAAAATGAGTTAATTTTTCATGATAATGGAATGTGAAACTAATTTTGCAAATTTAAGAAGCACAAGTGTCACCTCAAGTCATGAACCTCTTGAAATGTGGCATAAGAGTTATCATTTTACATAATAAAATTTCCTTCATCATTCACCCTTGTTAAAACATCCAAAACCTAAATATGTATAGGTATAGTGATTGGAAATATATGGAAGGGTTTAAAACATACTTCTCCATGCATCAATTGCATTCCTAGTCATCTGGAATCTTCTAGAAGTGATCCATCACTACCTACAATCAAAGAAATTCCTTTTTCACACACCTTATGCACATGGATTTGAAAAAGGCATCAGTTTTCCATGAAAATTCATACAAATTAGCGAATGACACTTTTAACACCTCCCATGGAATTAGAGGTTTTTGGTACACCTTAAAATTAGTTTACTTGAAGCTTTTCACCCTTCTCACTACTATGTTCACTATGCCAATTTTGATTAGCTAAGATAAGATCTCATATAGGAGAACTTAAGAGTATTTAAAAGGAATTAAATGTACATGGGAGTTATATTAAGTATAAATATTCCTTTAAAATTTGATTTAATCTCTTAAAACTCCTCAAACCTACATAATGCATAGAACTATCAAAAAATACCCTATTTTATACTCTATATGTACAGTTTAAAAAGGATGGAGAGGAGATTGAGAGAGTCATTTATAAGGTTAAATAAATTTCATGTTAATTATGGTCCATTATAATTCATCTCCTTATTTTCCCAATTGGGGCCCTATACAGGGTTTGTAAGGGTTTTAGGCCATTTTTGCCCTTAAGCTTTGTTCATAAAGCTATGACATTAGAATTGCAAAAAAGTTACACAAGAATGATATTAAAGACCCAATGTAAATTTTACATGTTTTTTGGGCTCCCATTCATATAATTAAAATATATATGAGCAACCAAACCTCTCCTATCAAGATTATTCTTCCATTTCCATTAGGCTTGGATTGTCTTTAAGACAAAAGTGGCCCTGCTTATTGTTTTCTTGCGTTCCAAGATCTTAGAAACATCTATTATGATTACATAAACATGTTATAATCCATTGGAAATCTCTTAAAATTTTTAAGTTTAAATTACCTCTCATCTAAACTCTAGGCCTAATCATGCCTAATGAACTTGAGTGCAACTTTAAGGGTCTAGTATACCCTATTGGGATTCCTCATTATATACAAGATTTATCATGTTATCACATGTGTAATAAAACTTCACAAACATTCTTGAAGGGTTAATTTCTATTGTGATGCATACTTTATCTTCCTTTCTCATAGACTAAAATATTTATGCATAAAGGAAGTGCCCTCTATGTAAGATAAAATAGAGGGCACTTCCCATATTTGTCCAAACCAAATAATTACTAGAGGAGATTCTCCAAGTTATGAGGATGTACTTGAAACCTATAAAAATTACTCATGATCCACTTTATTTATTTTAAATCCATTTGAAATCATATTTCATGAATAGTTTAGGTGTCTCCATGCCTAAGTCTCTCTCATGGAGGGTATAGGGGTTAAATTCTATTGTAGATGAACAATCATAGAATTAGGCATACTTGTAGGTGTATATGAGTCCTAAAAAACAATATAAAAACCCTTCCTAATGGTATTTATTCTCAAAAAGGTCCACATCATACTCCATGGTGACTATGTTTTAGGTTCACAAGAAATAAAAACATAAAACTTTCACCTATGGTTGGCTATAGGTGACTATGCCTAAGCCATTTGTATGGACTGTCCCATCCTCACTAATGGATGCAAACCTTCTTACATACTTGAATTGATGCTTATATTTCTAAAAAAATTATTTATTAGTGTAGAAAGACATTCTAACTTAGTTCCAAACATCAACTCCACTCATTAGGCTAAAATGTTATTGAATCATCTTGCTATAGACAACACTATTATAATTTAGCAATAAAAAGTGCATATTTGAGCTCTTCAATAATTGAATTCCACTAATCCTATACCCTCAAAACTTTTCATATTTATTATATTATGTGGGGAATAAAAGGTATGGTAATCTAGATGTCATAAAACCCTTGATAACTTTGTTACATGTCCTTTAAAAAATGTCCCAGACCTCTATTTTTTACTTTTGGGGATTTGATCCCTAAACAATATCATTGAATCTTTGAGTATGGTTTCCCACTTACATTTGTCAAACTAGCCTTCAAAAATGTTTGAAATGATATAATTAACACATTAAGACTTCAATAATGATTCCATAACTTATTTTAATGTTTCAAAACACTCCCTAGCTCTCTATTAACACCACTTATAGGTGGTTATTCAAATGTATAGGAAATGATGATGATTTTGGAGAATAAGTGTTATATTAAACTTTTATGAGCTTTATAATCTTATAAAATTTTTCATATAGACTATTTTCACTATCAAGAACCTTTCTTAGTTAAAGTACTCCTTTTTGACATGATTTCTAAGTTATTTGTAGGTGATGAATAGAGTTATGAACTATAATCATGGTATATGAGCCTCCAAAAACCATTTTATCTTATTAAAGTTTCAAAATGGATCCCCTTAAAATTTTGAATATTTATAACAAGTCAAAAACTTCATTTCAACATGACACTCCCTATTCATTGCACCTATAGGTGTATGTTCATGGAAGACTATGTGTATGTGTGGTATATGACTAAAAACTATAAATATTGATTTGGAGAATGAAATTAAAGGGTGAAGGGGATCAAGATAACATTGAAAACATGTAAATGAACCTATCAAAACCCTCTGAAGTCACCACTAAATAATGAATGTCATGAAGATGGTGAAAACATGCTTGTTATCTTCAAAGAGACCAATCTACAAACCTCATATGATTTTCTCATAAAAACAACTAAAAACTTGAAATAATTAATGGGAGACATGTGAGAGGAGAGTACATAACATATGCAATCAATATTAGTAGTTGGATTGTATGTAATATTCAAAACCAAATAAAAACCTATAGGGTGAATAGATTAGCAAGAAAAGTAGATAGGTGAACTTCTTAGGAATGTTTCATAAAGCACATGTCACCATTATTCTACAACCAAACATCAAATATAATTTTAATGAGTGAATAAGACACCCCCAGGAGAAATTTTCCTAAAATTTGCTATTGGTTGTACTAAGTATAAACCTAAAGACCATTTTTACTTTCCAAGCCTATTAGAAGGAGAGAGAAACAATTTTCCTCATTTATTTGATATTTTGATCAAATTGATCATTGGAGTAAGTTTATGTAGGACTAAGGGACACTCCTGAAATGTCCTTAATTGTAAGAGTTCATATAATTTTGTACACCTCATTAAATTCTCATTTCTTCCAAGAAAACTACCCTTTTTTCTAAATAACCTACCACTTTTCAGTTATAAATAGTTAATTAAGACTTATTAAGACACATGGGGAATGACATCACCTTTTTAAACCTTCACATTTTCTAAAGAAGTTGTACAAGTCATTTAATGCTCTATTTTGACCCCTAAAATGACTCAAAAAGACATAAATATTGAAAATAACCAAGACCAAGGCTAATATGATATGTAATGACATTAAATTACCTATACTATGCCTTATAACATAGTATTAGACCTATAAAACACTTTAAAATCAAGTTTTTACCTATAGGGGTCCTAATTTGACCTATAGGGTCAAATTTGGTCAAGAAATTAGTGACTCATAAGGGTAGTATGCCTGATATACTAAACATCAGTAACCTTATTAGTCCATTAGGATTAGGAAGTCATCTAGAGTATAAAACATAAAAAGAGGACTTTGACCATTGACAACAACGTTTGATCAAGACAAGACCAATTGACTACCTCAACCACATAAAATAAAGGACACATAAAACAAAGTAAAAAACTAAAAAGACACACATACATGTGCTCAAATCACTTAGGTAAATTATAAAAATAAACCACTATGTAAAACTAACAATTAATCATACCGCCCTTTCTAGGATCAAAAGGAAAGTTCCTTACATCTCTTTCTTCACGAGATGAATCATAGTTCCAAGAATGTTGCTCTTTGGATTGGATACATGATAGATCAGACCTATTTATTGGAACTTCACTTGCTATGTTATTAATTATACCATATTAAAATAGGTATCCAATTTAAATTTATTCCTCTTGTCCTTATACACATACCTCATATTGTTGCCCACTCTTCATTTCATGATCAACTTGAATCTTCTTTGTAGGAATGATTTCAAGAGGACTAGTTTCTTGTTCCTTGGAATATTGAGGCTAATATAATCCTATTTTTACCCTCAAAGGCCGAGGTGAACTTTGATCTGGATCATCTATGACATTTTGAAAAAAAAATATCTTGCTTACAGTCACTTGCAACTAGCTCTAAGGAAGTTGTAGACCCCTTTAGAGACTCAAACTCTTTTAAATTGATTTAAAATTGTTACCAAAAGTCCTCATATTATATTTTATAAACATCATTAAGGGGAAAAAAGGGAAACTATTTCATTCTATTCTTTATAATCCAAAATGACTTCAACTAATATTTCTTCTTTGACACGAGGAAGTCATTTCTCATTATCAACACAACAAGAAGAAACAACACAAGGACTCACCTCTTCCTTAGAATTTAGGACCTCTTTAGGTCTCTCAAGTTGTATCTCAACTATCATAACCTAAATTTTATTCTCAAGGGTTGTATGATATTCAATTTATTTCTCATTCGTGGTGATTCCAAGACTAGGTATCTTGTAATCATGTGACTTCGTTTGATAAAGCTACCAAGGAGCTATATTTTATTCAAGTAAGAGTTTTGAATTCTTATCAACCAACTATTTCTCTTTGGGTTTGCATACCATAGGTCCATTAAGCCAAAGGGTGATAGGGTGAGAAAAATATGAAATAGTTGGTGGAGGTAGAACATAGGACTCAAAATCAGATTGATAATGAATTTTAGGGGATTCCTTGCATTTTAAAATCACTTCATTAAAATTTTATTGGACTTAATCATTCTCTTTAGGAAGGTTAGATGTGGTGTGTTTAGGAAAAATATATATTTTTCACTCTAAACCTTCCATCACACCTTGACTTAACAATTTCATTCTTGACTCTAACTCTTCAATTTACTTGGCTAGGTTATCCTGAAAAAGCCTCTCTTGAAGTTGATCAGCATCATCATGAGGATAAGGATTAAATTAGGGATATAATAGAACAAAATAGGTCTATTTAGGAAGGATGGAAGGGATTTTTTTAGGATCAATCTCTTTCTCAACTTCGCACTCTTTATCAAGGCTTATATCCTCTTCTTTCCCCATGATTCCATTACCTTATTCCAACTTAGTATGTTAGGATGAGGAATCTATTATTGAGGTAGGGGTGTAATGGGAGAGGGAAATGAGGGATTATATTACACTTATTTTTCTAATGAAATGGACTAATGCTTGTGATTATTGACTAACTCAATCTGCCTATCAAGGTTTGCTTCAAAAACCAAGTTTGTCTTTCTAACTCTCTCTTCTAGTTGACTGAGAAAAAGATGACTTTGGCAAGCTTGATTGGGTTCATAAGTATGGGTTAAGTAGGATTGATATAAATCTTGGGGAGGTGGATATCAGGGGTGATATACTTGGTAAGGTTGATCCTCATGAATTATTAGCCTATATTTTAAAGATGCAATCAAGCCACCCATATTAAGCATCTCACTTGTGAGCCTTTATCAAATTTCTCTCTCAATATGTACCCACTCTCTTTTAAATGTCTCTAATTTATCTCTCAACTTATGAATGTAATTAATACGAACATATTAAAAATTTCCCCTTACTGTATTAATCTCTATCATGTACTTCTCATATCCCAGAAGTGTTTGCTTGAAGACTAAAATTGACTTATTTGAAAAGTGACTAGGTTGACTAAGAGGAGAAAGGTATTGAAAAGGATAGTTATAGAACTGATAAAACTCATAACAAGGCTAATAAGGGTCATATTAGATATGGTAAGGATCATGAAAGGCTAATAATTAATGCCATACTCTTGAGATATCTCACCAACTTGTGTAAAATAATACTCAACACAAAAACTAGCCATGAAACTTCCTTGGGAAGAAAGAACACAAAGAAAAATATTACCAACAATATTCAAAAGGAAAAGTTAGGTTGATTGACAAGATAATGTAACTTTAGATTCACCATTGATGCTTTGATATATGCCTCTAAAGGCTAATGTGTTTAAAGACAACACCAAAAATCCTTCAACTTTTTGGACAATGAGTCCCACTAGGCATGCTAAAAACTATTTTCACTTAGATTTACACCCTTTGAGAAGATGTCTTAGCTCTCCTCATCCAAGTGGCACAATTGAAACACCTATAGGTTATGGGTAGCCTAAGGATGAGGTGAATCTCTAGATAGCTATAGATTCCTTTATGTACCACTTATAGATCACTACTACACCTATACTTGTAAGGAAAAGGGAGAGATAAAACTAAAAGTAAACTATCCTAAAGGATGTGATACACAAAAATAATTGATGACTACCAAGTAGTTGCATGTGACACATGAGACAAAGAGACTAGTTAGTCATAAACTTATCTAATCTAAATCTTCTCAAATCAATATTTCATTATGAGGTTTTGATGAATGTTTAGGCTAGGAGGAATAAAAAAGGCCTAGAATGGCACTATTTGAATATAATAACTCACTCAACCTTGACACATCAATATAAGACTTCACATGACTTACAAGAAGAAGCTTTCCAAATATAAATAGGTGAGAGAATGAGATAAAAATGCTAAGGAAACTACAATAATCACTAAGAGAGATTAATAATCCAAGTGAAAACACTATAAATAGTCAAAAAATAGGTAAAATTAGTTGTATTATTGATATATGGTATGTAAATGAGCAGGGCTTTATCATACTCAAATGAAACATAGTTTACAAAGGCCAAAATGGCTAGTTCTTATAGAACCTGAGAGATAGAGAAGAAAAAATAATGAAAAAGGTGACAAGAACACTTTTAAATCTGATAAAATGAGTTAATTATTCATGAGAAGGAAAAGTGTAACTAATCATGCAAACTTAGGAAGCGTAAATGTCAACCCAAGTCATGAAACTCTTGAAATATGGCATAGGAGTTCTCATATTTCACAAGGAAAATGCCTTCATAATTCACCCCTATTTGAACATCCAAAAAAGATGCTTCTCCATGTAATGGTTTCATTCTTCGTCATCGAGAATCTTCTAAAAGTGATCCATCACTACCTATAGTCAAAGAAACTCCTCTTTCACACAAATTTCACACATGGATTTCAAAAATGCATAAATTTTCCATTAAAATTAATAAAATGGAGTTTATTACACTTTTAAATACCCTTTATGTACTTATAGGCATTAGGCATACCTTAAAATTAGTTTAATTTAAGCTTTCCACTCTTCTCACTACCATGTTCATTATGCTAGTTTTGACTGGTTGAAATGAGAGCTCTTATAGGCACACTTATAATTTTTTTAAAAACATTAAATGAATATTTTGATCTATATTAAGTCTAAATTTTCCTTCAAAACTTTATTTAATCTCTTGAAACCTCATAGAACCTACATAATGCATAAAACTATAAAAAATACTCTATTTTTTACTCCATTCATATAGTTCTATATAGTCCAAAAGGATGGGAGGAGATTGAGAGATTAATATACAAGTTTTAATAAATTTAATGGTCATTATATTCCATTAGGATTCATCTCCTTCCTTTTTTTCCCAATCGGGTCCCTAACCAGGGTTTGCAATGGTTTTAGGTCATTTTGCACTTAAGCTATGTTCATAAAGCTATGATGTTGGAATTGAAAAAAGAAAACAATAATGATATTCAAGATGACATTTAAATTTTCAAAGCTTCTTAGGCTCACATGCATAACATCAAAATATATATGAGCAACCAAACTTCTCTTATTGAGCTTGTTCTTCCATTTCTTATAGGCTTGGACTGTCTCTGAGCCAAAAGTGGCCTTCCTTGTGGTTTTGTTACATGACAAGATATTTGACACATATATTATGATTCCATAGACATGTTATAATCCATTGTAAATATATAACAATATTTTAATTTGAAATGACCATTCATCTGCACTCTAGGACTAACCATGCCTAATGATCCTAACTGTAACTTTAAGGGTCTAAGATACCCTATTAGGATTCCTCCTTATATGTAATATTTATAATATTATCCCATGTGTAATGAAAATTTAAAAACCTTATTGAAAGGTCTTTTTTATATCTTTATACATACTTTATCTCCCTTTCTCATAGACTGTAGGATTTATGCATAAAAGAAGTGCCCTTTGTCTAAGAAAAATAAAGGGAACTTCCCCTATTTGTCTACGCCAACTGATTACTAGAGGATCTTATTCAAGTTGCGAGGATGTCATTGTAACCTATAAAACATGAATAATGATCCAATTTATGTCTTTTAAAGCCATTTTAAATCATCTTTCATGAACAATGCAAGTGTCTACATGCCTAAGTCTTTGTCATGGAAGGTATAAGGGTTAAAATCTATTATAGGTGAACAATCCTAGAATTAGGAACACTTGTAGGTGTATATTAGTCCTAAAACACAATATAACAAACCCTCATAATGTTATTTATGCTCAAAAAGTTCCACATAATACTCCAAGTTGACTATGCTTTAGGTTCACAAGAAAGAAATAGCTTCTCAAACTTTCACCTTTTGTTGGTTGTAAGTGACTATGCCTATGCCATTTATATGAACTATATCATCCTCACTAATGGATTAAAACCATATTAAATACATACCTTGATACTTATATTACTAAAAAATTAATTTCTTAGTGTAATAATACATTCCAACTTAGTTCCATGCATCAACTCCACTCAATAGGCCTAAAATGCTATTGACTCAACTTGATGAAGATAACACTGTCAGAATTCAGTGATCAAAAGTGCATATTTGAGCTCTTCAATAACTAACTTCCACTAATCCTTTACCCTCCAAAATTTTAATATATCTCATCTTATGTGGGGATTATAATGTATGGTCATATTTATGTCATAAAACCCTTGACAACTTTATTACATGGCCTTGAAAAAAGGGCCCAGACGTCTATTATTCACTTTTGGGGATTTGATCCCTAAACACTATCACTGAATCTTTGAGTATGGTTTTACACTTACATTTTTCAATACAGAATTAGATCATGTCTTTAATGATATAATTAACACATCAATACTTGAATAATCATTCCATCACTTGTTTTAATGTTTCAAAACACTCCCCAGCTCTCTATTAACACCCGTTGTAGGTGGTTATTCAAATGTATAGGAAATGATGATGAATGTGGAGAATGAGTGTTGTTTTAACCTTTTATGAGGTTTATAACCTTTTCAAATATTACATGTAGAATCCTTTCACTATCAAGAACCTTGTTCAGTTTAATCAAGTAGTGAGTAGAGTTATGAATTATAATAATGGTATATGAGCCTAAAAAAACCATAATATCTTCTTAAAAAATTTCAAAATGGATCCCCTCAAACTTTTGAATATTTATAACAAGTTAAAAAATTTGTATTAACATGACACTCCCTATCCATGTCACCTATAGGGTCATGTTCATGGCAGACTGTGTGTATGTGTGCCATATGACTATAAACTATGAATGTTGATTTGTAAAAATAAGTTTTAAGGTGAATTAAATAAATATAAACTTGAAACATGTAAATTAACCTATCATAACCCTATGAAGTCACCACAAAATCATGAAGGTCATGAAGATGGTGGAAACATGCTTGTTATCTTCAATGAGACCAATCTACAAATATTATATGATTTTATCATAGAAACAACTCCAAACATGAAAAAAATGATTTGAAACATGTGATATGGGAGTATAATACCTTTATAATCAATATAAATAGCTCGATTTAATGGAATTCACCAAACTAAAGCGAAACCTATAGGGTGTATATATTAGCAAGCAAATTAGATAGGTGAACTTCGTAGGAATGGTTCATAAAGAATAGGTCATAATTATTATGAAAAAAAAACATAAAATATAATATTAATGAGTTTATAAGACACCCATAGGAGAAATTTCCCTAAAACCTCCCCTTTTGCCCACACTAAGCATAAATCTAAAGACCATTTTTCCTTGCTAAGCCTAGTGGAAGGAGAGAGAAATGGTTTTGCTCATTTATTTTAGATTATGATAAAATTTATCACTCTATTAAGTTTTTGTAATACCAAATAAAACACCTAAAATCTCTTCAACTATAGGAGTTCATATAATTTTATACACCTATTTAAATGATCATTTTTTCCAAGAAAACTACTCTTTTTTCTAACTAACCTACCAATTTTCAGTTAGAAATAGTTAATGAAGATGTATTATGACACATGGGGAATTAAATCACATTTTTAAACCCTAAAATTTCCTAAGGAGGCTATACAAGTCATTTAATGCTCTATTTTGACCCCCAAATGACTCAAAAAGATATAAATATTGAAAATTACCAGGACCAAGGAGAATATGACATAGAATGGCATAAAATGACCTTTAATACACATTGTATCATAATATTAGACCCCTAAAGCACTTTAAAATAAAGTTTTTAACTATAGGGGTCCCAATTTAACCTATAGGGTCAAATTTGGTTAACACATTGATCAATGTTTGTAATAGAATGACAAGTCTGCATAAAGATAAAAGAAAGGGATAAAAAGATTCAAGAATTTTACTAAGTCTTGAGCCTTAGGATATTTTTTTAATTTCTAAGAGAAATCCAAAAATGGAAGGACATTAAATAGGGCTTCATGTAATGATTAAATGTTAATAGAAAAAGTTTTAGGTCCTAAATACCCAACTCACAAATATAAAAAATAGATTGACCTTAAAGGCCTATCAATTTAGCTTCATGAAAAATGATGGTAGGTTAAAGAGACTAAAAATCAATATTAGAGGTCTCATCAATGAGATTAGTGATAATTTTAGTTACAAGGATTCCACCATGCTCTTCTAGAGACCTTATAACCTCTTCTATCTTATGAAAATAATGTGTCTGATTCATGTTGTGATCTCAGGTTTATAAGTAGGATGTAGACACTTTAGAAAATTTAAATTAATTTTCATAACCAAATGAGGATCATGATGTTTTCAAAGGGAGTTATGAAATCCATTTATGGTACATGAAGTAACATTAACATATCAGAGAGTGAGAGTAAAAACATAATTACAAGTCAGTGAGTGATGTCACAAACTTCATGATTAGTGAGGAATGGATATAAAGAAATGAAAAAGAAATTATAGGCCTACAAATGGAATATGGAATGGAATTTATGTCTCAAATATGGTTTGAGACATACAAATAAATTTTTAAGTCAAAACATTGATAAGATTACTCTTTGGACTCTCCAAGATAATTAGTAGACCTATAACTACCTTAAAAATCCCAATCATGGTCTTGTGAAGAAGAACACATGGATTTAGTGAAAAGAGAAAGTAGAATTACATTTTCAAAAACTCGTTGGAGTTGAGAAGTTTATTAAATAATAAGGAATTCATGATGATTCACACCACACAATAATCATGCCAAGAGAATAATATTACAATATGGAGATGATCAATCTTCATAATGCAAGTTTAAATCACTCAAGGAGCATCGGCCCTTGTACCTTTATTAAAAGTCACTAGTTGAGACATAAGATGATTTTTAATTAAATATGCTCATGAGGTTAATCAAGCATGACCATGATGGAGGTTGAGAGACATTTAAGGCCATAATATCAATTTTAGGCATTGGAAAGGTGATCCTACTATTGTGTGGCTACTCCATGAAGTGCTCAGTCATTCAAGTCAACCATGATCAAGATATAAAAGTGGTGTTGAAAAATACCTTTGAGAGGTAAATCAAATGAATTATATTATGGGTTATCCTAATTCAAACATGAAATAGACCTTTTACATGAATGAGCGGTGGAGATGAGGTGAGTTAAAGATGGAAGCAGGTGTTTAAATAGGATTGATGAACAAACGCAAGAGTTATAACACATATATCATCCACCAAGCCATAAATAATTCTAAAATGGTAAGCAAGTAACCCCTTCCTTGACTACTATGACCATTTTCTCCTTAGAGGACATCAATATGGCAAACTAGTGTGTTGAAGAAGGCATAATGGCATCATGTTTTAGATATTTTCTCCTTTAAATAGGCTAATTCATGTTGTAAAAAATGTATATATGCAGTTTATTAGTTCTTCTAATCTCATTTTAATATAAAATGGTTTGATAATGACTCTCTTTGGATCCCTCTACTGGTTTTAATGAGACTTTTCTTGTTTAATAACTTTTACTACTAGATTTCAAGCCTTGGAATTAATAAAGAGATTGATTTTCCCTTCTCCATAATTGCATTTTTTGTGTGATAATATTGTTTTGTATATCTATAATTTTTTAATAAGGTATTCTCTCTTGTATATGTCATTTTAATTTCACATTTATGAAATAAATTTAATCTTTATAGGTCATATTTTGTGTTAGAGTTGGTTCTGCATGTAATTGTAGACACTTAGTTTTGGCCACTTTTGTGCCTAAATCGAGATTCTATTCTATTTATTGAAAATAACCCAATTAAAACCTATAAATCGCATAAATTTCTCAAATTTAATTTTTTTAAGGGATTTAAATTCCAAAAAATATGATGAGGTTATATTATTTGTTGTATTACCCTATATGCACCAAAAACCCTAGTTTAATTTTAACCCTAGTCAAGTTATGACCAAGTAATTTTACACTTTTGGCATGTAAAACTATTAGTTAATATCATTAAAAATAATTTCCAAATTCCAAAAATAACTAATCAATATTGATTAAATTATGAATCTTATTTAACTTGCACAAGTAAAATTCCAAATCAAATTAGTGAATTTCCTTTACCAAAAATAGACTTTTTATCCAAATATGAAGTCAAAAGGTAAAAGGAGATAATAAAGTGATTTATTATTTCCTAAATATTTCTAAATATGAGTCATAACTTCACAAATATATGGTGTGAGTTTTCATGCCTCACAAATATATTAAACTGAGGTGTCAATATTTCATGAGTGCTTTGACTCAACCCATGGTTAGACTAACTTACATTAGGTTAATTTAGACTCAACCAAAGTTATAATTTAACCTAGCCACCCTAGGGTTGGATTTAGTTCATTGAGATATAAATACAATTTTCCACACCATATTCTAAGAAGCTTTTATGTGTAAGATTATTCTATTGGAATACCTTCTAGGAGCCTTTGAGAGTAGTGTTATAATGCCTAATTTATACCAAGCTTCACATTAGGCCATAAGTGACTATTGGAGAGATGCTACCACAATGGAAGAGAATTGATATAAGACTCAAGTCATCATAGGTTGAGAATGAAAATCATTCTTCCAAAAATTAAGGATCAAATTTGACAAAGTAGAAAAATTGTATTATCTTTATCTCTACTTTTTGATCTTGCTTATTGTGTTATGCTCTCCCTAGTTCTTAGGCAAGAGTGTTTAGTACTAGTGTATTGTTATGATTTATTTTATTTCATTTTGACTAAAAAGGGAAAATATACATATTGTTTACACTTTTAACACATAAGCTAGATAATGTCAATTTTGGTAGGACCACACATTCCATATAGCCAAGATGATTGATATGTTAGCTTTAGTTCTTTTAAGAAATGTATTCAATTCTTCAAGTTTAGAGTTTTAGCCTTGAAATTAACATCATTTTTTAATAGAATTATAGGGATATATGATGATAATAAAAAATCATTGATGATTATAGTAACTAGTAATGATCTCTACAATAATTGGTGACAATCTATGCATCAAAATAGATCAAGCCAGAAACATAACAAAATTAACTTTTCTTGATTTCATTTTTTATCTTAATGATCTATTTTTCACCTTTATAAAAAATTTATTACATAGCTATGAGAAATTTAATTTTGAAACTTGTTTACAAACCATTTTAATTTTGAAACACATTTGTTTTTTGTGTGATTTTAGGAAATGTTGACGATCTAATCAAATTGACATTTATTGTAAGATTAGGTAATGATATCTATAACAATTGGTGATGATTTATCTAAGATAACAATAGAAACCCAAGAGCATGAAATGGATTTTTGTTTACTCATTTGATTTGTGGCTTAGAGATAAGTAAACCCCCTAACATTTTTTTAGGACCTAAGGTGGAGATGTTAAATCTTAAAATTTGTTAAAATATCACATACATATTGTTTGGTGCTTGAAATCTACTTATTCATATTTATCTTTTAGTTGATTTGAGAGTTTTTACAAGTGAAAATAAGGCTAAGGGGCCAAATTTTCAATAACACTTTGATTTAGTGTTATTAAAAGGAACACAAATTTTAGTTAGATCTCTTACAATATTTTTCACATTGTGTTTATTTTTTGTTATTAGCTAAATTTCAAAGTTCATTAGACTAGTTCCTTTGTTTGTGGAATATTAAAAACCATTACATGTATGCTCTCCCCCATTCCATTTAGGTAACTTAGGTAATGAAAAGTGCTTATTTTATTGTCATTGTTTATAAATTTATGTCTAAAAGAATGTCATGCATGTTTTCCCTAAGATTTGAGTGACCTTTAAAGTTGTTCCAATTTATTTTCTCATATTTGGCTTGTGGATGAGAGCATGTTTATCCCTCACAAGTTATTTAAGGGTGCATTGACTTGGGGTTTCATATCCTAGAATTTTACCAACCCCATTCCATAGTGTGGTATACAAATTGGGCAAATAATTATATGGGATTGTGGCAATTAGTTAGCTTGACTATTCTAATAGGTACCTAGACCATACAATAGCCACACATTAGAATTTAGTAAGAAGTACAAGGATGAATTCATTATGAAAAGGATTAGGATACTTCATAACAAGATAAGTGGTTTATACTTAATTGATATGATTCTTCCCTTATGTTATCCACATTTGGGACTATTTAGTACATTTTAGATTTATATATTTTTAGTTAAACCCCACTTGACATAAAATTTATTAGCAAATGTTGAGTGTTCTTCACTCCAAGTTTATGCCATGTATCAATGCTTGAGAGATAGAGGGGGGGCATAAAAAATCTACCTACACCTGTACTTTAATTTTTGGATTAACACTTAATTCCTCATAAGCATTGGTATATTAGTGGAAACTTTAGTAGAAGTTGCACACACCCATGTCAATTTTGGATACAAGATAAGCCATTAATGATACTTATATTTTATTTGATTTGAATGTGTGTTTTTAGAATAAAACTATTTGTTTGTATTATCACATCAAAAAGAGTCCAAAACTATCATAGTTTTTCACACTCCTTCAACCTAATAAGTGTTACTCTATTTATTTTTTTGTCCTACTTTTTGCCTTAGTATTTTATTATAAAATTGTTTGTGTCTCACATGTTTAAACATGGGTATTGTTACGTTGATTGTTTCATCTCACATGTTTTCCTTGGATATTTTAGTCCAAAACCATTGCAATGACATTTTTTGAAGGAGTGTTGTTATGTTGCCTAAATTATTCTAATCTTTTGTCACTTTTAAAACCAGATTCCAAACTATTGGTATACCTCTTTTGTTTCAAATACATAATTATGCTTTCCATTTTTGTCTAGATATTTTGCTTTAGAATAGTCAAGTCTTTCCTCATTAAATATGAAACTCAACCTTTCAAAGTGAAAATCTTATACTAACTAGGTTCATGCCAAAGCCTCATAAAATTTGGGCTTAGGTTGTCTACCTCTTGTGTTTGGATTGTGTTACTTGGGTTGATTTCCTATTTGATATAAAAGACCCCTTTTGCCTATAATTATCAATTATTATTTGTTTTATACCTTGTTTAAAAAGTCATTTGAGATAAGTTATTGCCACATTCCTTATTTGAATTCTATTATTCTAAATTTGAAATGTCCTAGTTTCATTTATCTAATAGTCTCTTGTGAATCAAATATCGAGTCTTAATAAGCCAATTACCAAGTGTCATCCAACCAATTACCTTAATTTAGTTTTTTTTGAGTTATTATTTGAGTTATTTTTTTTAGTCTAGCCATGTTTTTCATGCCAATGATTATAACCACCTTTGAGAAAATCAATGTTGTCCTTGATCCTAGTTTGTAATTGTTCTAATTTTTCTAGACACTTTCATCACTAATTATAACCACATTTGGTAGAATAAGTAGCTTATCCATAGATTAGTTTTGAGCATTTGTGTTACTTTTTCCAATCATTATAACTACATTTGTTCAAATCAATATCATTTGTTAGATGCATTTCAATTCTATTTTATTCTACCTTTGGCTCTAGTTGTTTTACCCTTTGTGTCTATTTTATAGAGCCGAAGGTTTTTTGTCTTTAGACCTTGATTGTTTATTACCTTTAGACCTTTTGTTTTTCATGAGACCTATCTATGGATTTAAACATTCTTTATTACACATGTAGTAAGACCATGTATAACTTGGGCTATGACAACTTTGAAACCAATCACACTTATGTTAAATAGTTGTATGATGACATAGCTTCTGAGATGGATCCATTCCATGTTATAACATTCCATATGTTGAACAAAGGCATGAAACTTTAGAGTAAAATTTGGTGATTATAACTCATTATCTAGGCCAAGAAATAGAGCAAAAAATATAATTCATTTCTTAAATGATCTCTAAAATTAAATAAAACCAACAACAATATCCCTACTATGTTACAATGCCAACACAATAAAGTTATGATCCATATTTATTTGAATATAATTTTCTAGAGAACAAATATAAAGTTCTCATTAGAGCCATAATATTAGGAGATAAGTTTTTGCCAAACTTTCCTCATGAAAATTTGAGTAGTTTGATTAGAACTCCTACTAATGCACATCGAATTCAACCATTTAAATAAGCATAAACTAGTTATATTCAACCTCTATTAAAAATGCCACAAAAAGACCAAAATATTCTTATAAAATCAAATGTCCCTATGTATGAACAATGGAATAGGTAAAATAAGTGTACCAAAACTATCTCAATCTACATCATAATTTTAATGCAAGGGATGTTTATAACATGATGATTATTGAGATAACTCTATAAATATGGAAAAAATGGATGCTTAGGGTTATAAAAGAAAAAAAATAGACCCACTTAGCCAAATCATGTTGTTTGGTGACATGTATAATGTCCCTATTTGAATGGAAGATAATATCTCTCAAAAACAAGACCTCACATAAGATGTTGTAGACAAAATACAAGTACATTCCAATTTAAACCAAAATGGGTCTAGTTTCCCATCAAGAAATATGTATTAGATTAATCCAAACAATTCTACAAGTGGATTGCAACAATATGGGATAAGCACACCTATTTCCAAAAAACAAGTAACTTCTAATCCTCAACTAGCTGCTTCCTCAAATATGCATTAAGTGGAAATGAACCAAAAACATACCAACTTACCACTATAACCAGTGAAAATCACCATGCCACCTCAATAGGAGATAATAAATGCTCTAATATAATAATCATAAACCAATATACTTTATAAATAATAAATTTTACCTAAACAATAATGTGTTTATATTGGTAAGAAAGTTCCAGTTGGTAAACAAAAATAAATACCAAACCCCTAATAATTACCTAACCAACAAGTAATTATTCAATAATAAGTGTTGCTCCAACAATAGGTGTTCAAATAAAACAATGTTATTATGTATATAAAGTACCAAGTGATCAACAACAATTGCATTCCACCCAATGGGTATCACACATACAACAAGGATACAACTATCAACACCTACAACAATAGGGATCTAGTCAATAATGCATTCCCTATATATAGAAGGTTTTGAAAATTAGGTATTAGGTTCCCTCCAAAACCCAAAAATACCAACATATTTCATAGAGATAAATTCCATTATTGAAGCCAAAATTCACTAGCTAGGGTTATATAGACAATCTAAACTAGAATGTGCTTCAATAAAAGCATATTTTATATCCACAGTATAATCTTGATGCATGGATACACATACCTAGTCATCTAAATAACTCAACCAACATTCCATAATGTTCTTACCTTATTTAAGCTAATCCTCTTTTGATTGCACAACCACAACAACAACAAGCCAATCCATCTAATTTCCTTGCCTAAAAATTGCAATAGATGAAGTATGTAATTCAAGCTATAAAAATATGAAAACAAACAAATAAATTCAAACTAGATGAGATATGTTCTTACCCATTCAACATGGAGTATTTTCAAATACCATTTATACCAATTTATGAGATGCTTAAATTTTACATATACAAATGCAAAGGAGACCCTAAAGATCATCTAAAATAAATTTTTATCACCTTCAAACTAGTGGAGTATAGAAACATATAATTGTTTATAATCTTTCCAAAGAGTCTAACTAGAAAAGCCTTAGAATGTCTATTGAAATTACTAAAGAACTTTGTACCCAACTTAGATGATATTTTGGACAAGTTCATACAACACTTTTCATATAATATCAAACATAAGATTACAGTTGTGATTAGGCCAAGTTAAATAGAAGACTAGTGAAAGCTTCACTACATACTTGCAACATTGGAGAGCATTATCAAGTTGATTTACTCACAATTTCCAAATAACCAGTTTTCTATATTATTTACTATGATCTAACACAATGAGATATCATATCATCTCGAGCTACAATGTGTTCATACATTTGAATAGGATTTAGAAAAAAGAATACAAATTGAGAAAGCCCTTATCAATAAAAGGATACTAAATTTATCATCTTTTAATAATAAAAAAAAATAGAACCAAGGATATAATCTTAATCAAAACATAAATCAAATATTAGCTTTAACACCACCTGAGGCCAACAACAATGAGATACCAAAACCCTATAACCAAAATAATAATGTTGCTGGAAATGAGGTTACTAAATCAAGCCATGTTCATACAATGTGAACACCAGTTGTCTATTTACCTCCACCCACTTATTAACCACCTATTCCATAATTCAACCAAGACTTCCATAAAACCAACCTCCACAAAATCAAAACCAATTACAAGCCCCTCTTTTGAAGAGAAGACTGCCCATTGCTAGACTATTCAATGACCTTGGTGAGCCTATTGAATTTGTGTTCTAAAGATTGGTTCAATAAAATATGATCAGTTGGATGATACCAAATCCATTTCATAAAGGGATTCTTTTTCTTGATTGTTACGAAGAACATGAATTTTATGAGTACCATTGTGTCAGAGGACATTCCATAAGACAATACATCTAACTTAGTCATTTGATTGAGAATATTCTAGAAAATGGAGAGATATAAATAGACACTCATGCTCCTATGACCAATCATAACTTAGATATCTACCAAAATCTACTTATATAACATAAAAAAACCTATTAATATTAACAATAATAGTAACAATAGTGAAAAAAAAATCCACTATAAAATCAACAATAATAACAACAACCACAACAATAATATAAATAGGCTAAAAACAAGGGTAAAATGATCAAACCAACTAGGGAGGTCATTATTTCATTATTTATACCTATAAATGTGTTTTAAGAAACATTTTAATTAGTCACATTTCCACTATCACTATTAACCCTTAGTCTATTATGAATCAACCTAGACTTTTACCCAACAATGTCTATTTACCAACCAATACTTACCAACCTCCTTATGATAGTGATTATTCTATGAACCATGTTGAAAATCATGCTCCATACCATCCAAGAATAGTCATTCCAATCCTTATTACCAACCCATGTAATTACCAAATTCAAGTTCCATATCGATATTATGAAATCTCAACTCAACGAGCTAGGGTCACTATCAAAAGACCAAAACCAAATACTGTAAATGAGACTAATTATCCTATCATGCCTATCAAAAATAAACCAACTAAAAAAACTAAGGGGAAGACCTATGATATTATGGTACAACTAAAAAATATGCATGCACACATATACATCATGGATCTATTGTGTACCTCTAATGTCTACAAGGGTATCCTAAATGAGTAATTGAACCAATCCCTTGTTCTAGGTGATATTTCTCTAGACAAATTCCATGTCATGGTAGGAAACTTATCCCCTCACCAACGTCTCACCTTTGACCAAAGTGATATTTATTCTCTAGGTCCTCTACATAATAAATTATTTTACATTTAGGTTAGTATAACAAACCATAGATTTTAATGTATCCTTGTAGACAATGGTTTAGGTCTCAACATTGTGTCTATAAAATTAGTCAAACATCTTGGATATAAAGAATCTAACATACAACCATATACTATCATTATAAAGGGATATTATAATGAATAATGTGAATCTCAAATCACTATTAATTTTCTAGTAGTCATTAGGCCTTTGACCCATAACAATCTATACCATGTGTTAGACCTAGAACTATCTTACAATGTATTGTTGGGCTAACCATGGATTCATCAAATTAGGGTTATACCTTCTACATTACATCAGTGTATAAAATTTCCACATTTTTTTAATGGAAGAGACTATACCAATTTATCTTCAACCATATAAATATTATAAATTCCTTGAGGCCAAATATAAAATCTACAACTACCAATTTTCCATGAATCCTATGCCTAAATAAGATGAAGAAAAATCCAAGAAAGGAAAATCCATTGAATCAAGACCAAAAGTTAATTACATTGACCTAGACATCTTAATGTCTACCTCAACCATGTCTCTACCAAAAATTTCTAACCACTTCTATATAAATGACAAATGTCTCAGGGAATATAATACTAATAATGCATTCCATATTGCCAAATTGCCTAAAACCCCAAAAACCTTATGGGAGACCTAAGACGATAACTACTTGTATGGACTGGGAAAAAAATAAAAATCCTAGCTAAATAAGCCTATTATTTTCAAACCTACCTCTAGCCTACATAAATAACCCTTGGTAGAAGATGATTATTCATTATACACTAATGAATTAGCTGACTATTACCAAAGTGAAAAGTATATTATTCCCAATTAGATTATGGATCACTTAGCTTATGAAGGTAGAGTTCTGAGGCTACATCAATGAGGCATGATTAAACTATTCTCAATTACTAAATTATAATGGAACCCATGGTATTGGATTTAAACTAACTGGATGTAACCTTACATACCTCAATCATGTTCCAACACCAATGTCTAGCAATGACATTGCTGATAAAGATGTAGAATCTGATTATAAAATATATGATGACCTAAAACTAAAAATTTATTTAACCCCATGCCATTTTCACCATTATCCCTATTTATAAACCTTTACATTTAACCATTTACCATCCACAAATAATAGATTTGGACTAGAAAGAGTCAACAAAGCTGTTAGATAATTTTGAAAATGATGAGACCATATGACTTTATGGGATTGAGGAGTCACATTCCTCTTAAAATCCACAATCAAGTATTTTATATTATATTAGATATTAATGACTAATTTGGATAGTGGGTGAACTTCCCTATCTAAAAACAAATATAAAATCAAACATTGAGGTCTAAAAGTGAAAACCTATTTGAGACACTCTCAAACTACGGAAAAAGTAAAGAGAAAGGCTAGTCTCTTGGTGAAAACTAGTTTTTGGTGCCATTAGATGGGGTTATTCACCCCTATTTATATGAATCACAAAATTATTATATCCCAACATATATTTATGTAAAAAATATCATTATTGAGGACTGGTAATCTTTTTCATTGATTATTCAAGAGTGCCCTGAGGTATTTGTATCATAGCTAATTCCAACATTAGGAGATTTTGATTCATCCTAATTAATATAATTATATGAGCCAATCCATATAAAGTTCTTTTCCATTGACAATTAGTTCAAATCCTTTCTGACTATTCTAGATGATGGTCCTACACTTCTTATTGAGGACACTTTAGAGGTAAACATTGAAACTCTAGAAGACCCAAAATTAGATTAAACTAGGCATGTCTCTCATTAAAGATGAACATGAATATTTTACAACCCTTTTTAGTTAATTTATTTACATATTATAATGGGCCTATTTAGACATGATAGGTTTGGATCCTATCTTGGTTGTACACCATCTCATTATACATCTAGATGCCAAGCCCTTTAAGTAAATGTCACACAAAATGCATGCTCTTATTGTTGTGTTAATCAAAAAAGAGTTTTATAAAATCTTAGATGTGAAATGAATTAGTCCAATTGACTATTAATTATGGATTTCAAACATTATTTTAGTATGTAAGAAACTAGAAGGTATTAGAATTTACACTGATTTTAGAGATATTAAAAAAGCATATCTAAAATATGAATTTCTTTTGCCTAATATTAACATGATCATCAACTCAATAGATGGATATGAAATGATCTCTATAATGGATATACATTTTAGGGTATAATCAGATCATAAGAACATCATAAGGCTATGCTCATTATTTTGTGGGAAATGTTTTGTTATCAAGTGATGTTTTTTAGACTTAATAATGTTGGGACCACTTACCAAAGAGAAATGATAGGGATTTTCCATGACATGATGCATGGAATTATTAAGGACTATGAAAATGATGTTTTGGGTAAATCAAAGACCTATTCCAATCATCTATCAATGTTATCAATAATCTTTGAGAGACTCTACATGGATAATGTTAGGCTTAATCTAAAGAAATGTGTATTTGGCATAACTTATCAAAAATTGTAAGGTTTTATTATCTCTTGAAGGTGAAATGAAGTCAACCCAACAAAATTTCATGAAATTATATAAATTACACCACCATTTACCTTGAATTATCTTTTTAGTTTTTATGAAAAAATTAATCTATTATATGCATCATGTCATAATTATCTAAAAAATACCATCCATTTATGCACTTGTTGAAGAAAGGTGTAAAATTATCTTAAAATAAAGATTGTAAAAAAGGATTCAAGTAACTTAGATAATATTTTTCCAACTACCTTATTTTTTTTCCACCAATACTAAATAATCCATTACTTCTTTACCTTTCAGTAACTAAAAATGTCTTGGGGGCACTTTTTGCGCAACATGATGAATAGGGAAAGGAACATGCCATGCATTATTTGACATGAACATTGGTTTCATATGAGAATAAATATAAACTAATTAAAAAAACATGTTTATAAATGGTTTTGATAGCCCAAAATTTTCATCATTATATGCTAAACAACAAGACCATTGTTATCACCAGAGTAGATCCACTCAAATATGTACTTTCTAAATTATCTCTACAAGGCCGTATAACAAAATGCATTATGTTATTGAGTGAGTTTGAAATTAAATATGCCAACTACAAGGCCATTAAGGTGACACTAATTATATATCAACTTAATAAATCTCCTCTTCAAGATACCCAACCTCATACATTTGGATTTCCATATGAGGCCATTGTGATCATTGAAGAAGTAGATGCACCTCCTAAGGCCTAACCATGGAAGATGTAATTTTATGGATCCTTCATGACTCATGGATCATGGGATGGAATATTGTTTGTTATTCCACAATGGTATATCATTCCAAAGTCCTTTCATATTGTATTTTTATGTACCAATAACATGGTTGAGTATAAAGCACTGATTATATAACTTTGTCAGGAAATACAATGGAAAATTAAACATTTATTGGGATATGTTGATTATCAATTAATCATTGATTAGGTCATGGCCTAGTACTATACTAAGGATGAGAAGTTGGTACCCTATAAAGAGATGGTTGATACTTTCAAGAAGTGGATTACCAACATCTAATTTGAAATAATTCATAGGCCAATAAAAGAATAGCTGATGTTATGGCCACTATTGGTTCCATGATTTATATCATAGATATAGCAAGGGATTATCAATTTCTTGTTAAACATCTCATCGTGCTAACACACAAACAATTATCCATCGAGATGGTTTGTGACATTGTTGGTCCCACATCTCCTTAGTACTCAGACATATATTCTTTTCTTTAAGACCAAACCATGCCTCCTGATTTATATCATAAAAAACTAAAAGAATTCACCAAAAAAAGCTCTCAATATACATAACTTGGATTGGCCTTATATCATAGAAGAAATTGTGGAACTTTTCTTCATTTACCTTTAGTAGAATTTGAACTAGTATTGAAGGAAGTGTATGAAGGAGTGTATAGATCCCACACTAGTGGGGCTATCTTAACCAAAACATTATTACTTACTTTTTATTATTTTATAATGATGGAAGTAGATGTAGCTTCATATGTGAAAAGATGTGTAAAGTGTCAAAATCATGTTAATCTTATCCATACTCCAACCAAGACACTTAAACCATTGATAACACCATGGCCATTCTCAACATGGTGACTCGACCTCATCAGGAATATAAATTTTATATCTTTAGATGGAAATAAACATGTCTTGACTACTATTGAGTATTTCACTAAGTGGTTAGAATCCATTCCCCTCACTTATGTCACTAGTAAGAAGATATCTAAGTTCAAATTCAGCCATCTCATTTTCTATTATGGCATCCTGTCTAACATTATATCTAATAATGGTTGATCATTCAAGAATAAATATTTGAAAGCACTTTCTTCTCAATACCACATCAAAAAAAAATTATCTATCACTTAATATTCACAAAAAAATGGCCAATTTGAAGATTCTAATAAAACCATTATTAACATTCTAAATAATATTATTAATGTCGATGGTCATAATTAGCACTTAAAACTATATAACACCCTCCGGGCATACCATACCATATTCTATACTCTAACAAGAGATACACCTTATTCACTTATTTATGGAACTGAATCCATTCTTCTCATTGAGGTCAAGTTGCCTTCTCTCTAAATCTCATTACAACATATCATTGATGAGGAAGACTATAAATTATTTCTCTTGAAAGAGATATATATACTTGATGTAAAATTCTTGGCTACCTTGAATAATCTTCAATATTATCCAAACTGACTAAAAAGACAATATCATAAGCATGTTAGGAATCATGAATTTGATATTGGTGACCCTTTTATAAAATAGTATAAAAAATAAATAAATTTTGGAACAAATTAATACAGAAATTTCCAACCAAACTGGTTATGGATCTATGTAGTTATTACCAACTATGGTTTTGAAGCATATAGGCTCACTACACTAGAGGGAGATGAACATGATGAACCTATGAACATAATGCATCTCAAACATTTTTACACTTGAGGGAATTAGTTTATTATCTACAAGGATAATTTAATTTTTGACAAATTTACCTTTTATTTGTATTATACTCCTTACCATTATTCCATACCCTTAATTGCTTTCCAACTAATTTTTTTACCTGACTCCACTTATCCTATTTATCCTTGGTTCTAATTCATTTATACTTCAATAAATATTATGGTATATAAATTCACACTTATTATATGGTAATTTAGGCTATCTATATCCTACATATAAAATGGGAACACCCCTACACTATGTGTATCTTGTAATGAAGGTAAACCTCTGGGTTATGGGCTAGCTCCCTAGGTGTATTAATTAGGATCTTATAAATATACTATAAACTACTAATTTCAAAAAAAAAGGGGTTAGAAAGGGGAGAAATGGATGAATTAGAACAAAATGGGTGATATACCAAGCTTTTACACTCCAAATTTCAAGAAACTGAGACTAAGGAAGCTCAAGACAACCCTCACTCACACAACCTCTCAAACATGCCATTTTTACATCAATATTTCTAAAACTAGGTCCACTAGATGAGAAATAATGGATGAGTATAAAACTCACACTATACCATCATTAGTGATCAAATTAAAAATTAAAACAATGGTAGAATACCTATAAAAAGTCAAGAAAGAAGGGCAATCACCAAGGAAGAACACATACCCACAAATCAATCATGCATAAATTGACCATAACACTAGTTGATCGTAAAGAAATAGGAAAAATAAGTTTTTTTATCGCTTCAAAATGTTTTTCTTAAAAAAATGCATAGGTATATGCCATACAAAAATTAGGATCCTCCTTACGATGAAGAGAACAAGTCTCTTAAATAGAAGAGGAGAAAAGAGGAGAAAAAAGCTCTCGAAATTTAATAAATGTCCCTCAAACACCTTCCATGGAGTATCAAAAACATTATAATTAATTAATAACTAATATTATATCATAAAATTAACCTTAAAATGTCAAAAATGTCTCCAATCTTTCTCATTGGCCTAAAAAGGCACTAGAAGACAAAAAACTTTGAGGAAGATGATGTCACACTCCACTAGCTTTGAGAAAAGTCTTCAAAGATATATAAGCCTCCTTAGATATTACATTAATTCTTGAAAAAAATATAAAAATATCTAGATAATTCCTTAAATTCTCCATAAAGACTCCTCAACTGGATTTATATGCCCCATTCCACTTGGCTTCTAGAAGTTACTTGACATGATGGTTAGTCATCGTGGCACTTTATGCTTGCAACTGGCCTTAAAGGTTAACCTTTTGTGTTTGATTTTATGTTTTATTTTTTATTAGCTAATGGTTTCTCCTCCAACCTAAAAATACTCCATTAAACCTTCAAATCTCTTCTACTCCACTAATGGAGGTCTTCAAGATTGAGCCATCTTCAACCAACTATGTTAAAACTTGCCTTCAAGGCCATTTTAGGCCTCCTAAGCACCCACACGTGTCAATTTATTATAAAACATAAAACAAAAATGTAATATATATATTCATTTATATTATCAAGTTTTTTTAAGTGATTTTAGGTCATTTCATTGGCTTATGAGCTCAAAAACTAAAAATGGGTCAAAATAAGCTCTTTGGTAGCTTACAACAATTTTAGGCCTTTCCATGGTGATTATGAAATTGAATAAGATTATTTTATTAATAATAATATTTTTTTTGGAAATACCCTTCATTTTAGACCATTATTAACCTATGATTCACTTTTAAACTCTTTAAATTATCTTGGGAAGGTCTGCAACGTTCTAGAATCAGGTAGGATCAGGTAAGTCTCTTTGCTAATTTGAGATAATTGGAGTATTTTGTTCATTTTTTAACTAAAAATCATGTTTTTATATCTTATAAAAATTCCTTATCACTTTTACATACATAAATCCTCATTTTGACCTCTACTAAAGGCTCCTTTAGACTTAGTTTTAAGCACAAACTCCATTAATGGAGATATATAAAATTGGTTTTTTTATCTTGAAGTACATTAGGGGAGTTATACCAAATTTTAAAATTGAATTACACAAAAAATACCTGTATTTAAATTTTTAGGTCATTTAATTTAGTATAACTCAAAAAATTCATCTTTTGAGGTTGCCTCAACTTGCCTTGTTAAATTTCTTAGTGTCTGTAGGTCTGAGTTTTGCCATTTTATCAAGTTTTATGAATTACCAAGACTTAATTATTTTTGAATTAATATAAATATGGAATAAAAAAACTATTTAAATCATTTATTTCCCATTATTAACCATGAAAACCAATCAAAATCACATACTTAGACTTGATGAACACTAAAAAATGAGAACCAAGAAACCTAGGAGGAGAGAAAAAGGCATATATTGATATTTTAAAGGTATTAAGACATAATTATTTTTAAATTTAACATTTAATATATTATAAAACTTATAAAATCATTATATTTCATCATACAACCCTTTAAACCTCTTAAAAATGCTTTTTTGATTGTCTCCACTTGCAGAACAGAATCCTAAATTTTGAAAATTTACAATTCTCTTCATTTGAATTTAAAAATTTAATTTTATCACTATAAAAATATGTGGGAATACTTAAAATAATCCTAAATTTCCTAAATAACCCTAACATGAGGTTCAAATGATCTATCATACCTTAACTCTTGAAAAACCCCTTTTAATCTCCAAAGGTGACTATCAATAGACAAGCATAGGAATGTGACAAAACATTAGATGATTACACTATTATTGTTGCATATATAATACCATGGATACTTATAAATTATAATTATAACCAAATATACCAATTTTAATACTTGGATCATGCCTGTAGAGGCCTCAAGATACATTTTTCTCAAAACTAGCTAGTGGCCTACCTGTTTGAATGATTGTTCATGACTATAGGAGGTATGTAAAAAAATAGTGGATGATTACAATAATAATTAGGAATTAAATATGTTATACACACACACACACACATACACACACACACACACACACACACACACACACACACACACACACACACACACACACACAACATTATCATATTTACTAAAAAATAGATCCTAACTCCTCTTGTAGATGATCTAAAATCATAAATTGCTCTAATATTGGCCTAGGCTGTTTGATACTTGGAGAGTGCCTCAAATTTGAGATAAAATAAAAGTTATGTCCCTTATTATTTGGGCCAAATAAAAACCATATAGTTATATTTTTGGATATGATGACCCTTTGTACCAAATTTGGAGGTTAGATCACCTCTCTAGCATTCTCAACTCTTCAAATCTTCTCCAAATAAGTCCTCAAGCTTATGATTATGTGTATGGTTTGAAACCATTTGATCAACCTTGGCCATGATTTATTTCCATATTATTATTTTTTTGAGTGTGATTATATCACTCCTGAGTGTGGATTTCACATATTCATAAGTTATATAACTTTATAACCATCATAATGAAATCAATTTTTTCATACATAGTTAACTAGGCCTATTGATTGTAGGTACTCATTTCATGAAGGATAGAGACTATGTTATTATGTAACTAAAATTCATGGCCTACCTTATAAATCCAACACTTGGATAATATTTTTCATGATTCATGTGACCTTCCCTTCTTACCTTTTAATGATCAAACACCTTGGAAACCAACTAGATATTTCACTTGTATCTCAAGACCCATTTCTATGATTTTATCTTAAAGTCCCCAAAAATACCTTAAACTTTGATAAAGTGTTTCAAAATAGTGAAAGGAATATGACGTAGGTTTTTATTTTCTCTTTCCACCATTAGATCATCCACTACACTAGGACTGCCTCTCCTTTGAAGCTTCTTCGGAGCATCTTTAGAGCTACCTAAAACATCTTTGGAGCATCTTTAGATCATATTCAATGCTTGAATAATCATATTTAGATATAAATATAACATCTTCAAAGCTTCCTAGAGCATATTCAAATCATCTTGGAAAATCTTCAGAACATCTTGGATAATCTTCAAAGCATCTTTGGAGCATCTTCAAAGCATCTTTGGAACATTTTCATAGCTTCTTTAGGCTTGAATAATCATCTTTGAAGTTAAATATAACATCTTTGGAGATGCTTGGATAATATTTAGATCATCTTAGAATGCAAAAAGTCACTAAATGGTCTAGGATAGTGGATTGATCCATCTAGATAAAATATTTGTATGTAGGCTAATTTTGGCCAATAAGAACATTTACTAGTGGATGGAAGATTAAGTTCTAGAATTGTTTCATAATTAAATATTAAAATGGTAGTATGTCAAAGTAGTATGGTAGTGGTCCTAGTAATTTCATCCTTCATTTGTTGTTACATTTACATCTTGTGTTACTAATTATAATTGCCTATGGTAAACTTAGTATCATTGACCCTTTTCCATTGTTTCCTAATTATAATCGCCTATGGGAAAATTAGGGACAACACATTTACCATGCATTTTTACATCACCTTGTCATTTGTTGTTACCATTTTACTTGTAGTTTACATTTGTGTGGAACTTGTTGTTACTTATTCATATGCTTCTTATTAAGGCATAACTACAATGAATTTAAGTATTATTTGGGACTATGTAGGTAGTGCTTGATTTATGTTGAGGTTAACTTAGTCACCCCTTTGCCATACGCTCTCACCATTTTTCAAGTTTGGACCATTTTGTATCTTATAATTCTTTATTAATTTGAGATACCAAAAACACCAAAAATATTGGAATCAATTCACCACCTTCATCATTGAAGTTAGAACTATAGTGACTTGAGGTCGTTTGGGATAATGTAGCTAGTGTTAAATTTATGTTGATGTCAACTCAATCACCCATTTACCATACACTCTCACCATTATACAAGTTTTAACCATGTTGTATCTCATAATTATTAATTATTTGGGATACCAAAAACACCACCTTCACCACTAAAGGTATAACTATAGTGACTTGAGGTCCTATAGGACTATGTAGGTAACACTCGATTCACATTGAGGTCATCTAAGTCACCCCTTATCCATGCTCCCACCATTTTTATGTAATCCTTAGTTGTGTTATTTCCATTTTGTGAGCACCCCTTATCCATGTTCTCATCATTTTTAAAGCAAATTAAGACATTCTCTCACTATTTTATGAGCTAGACCATTATATATCTCATAATGATCAATTGAGTTGAGATGCCTAAAAAATTCCCAAAACATTTGAAATAATTTCAAAAACCCTAAAAATTTTCAAATACCTAGTAAAATCCCAAAAATCACAAAATCTTGACAATTGGATTAAAATGTCCACATGAGATATAAAGCCATCAAATTTTTTTGGGATGGGCCCTCTTATCTATTTAGTTTCATTTTTGGACCACATTGGTCTTTTTCCTCCCATTTCTAGGAGAACTGCATCATCTTGGCATTCTCACAAACTATGTAGGCAACACTTGGATGTATGGGGTATTTTGGGTTAGCTCAGACATAAATTCCTTTCTTTTTCTACCACTTATTTGCCTTAAATTTCCTAGGAATCCTAACTATCTCATGAGTAACCACTTATCATTTAGTTTCCCCATCCTTATTGGCCATAGCTGTACGCTCTTGCCATTTTGTGAAATGATGTTATAAGAATTATGTATTTGACTTTGATATCATAATTACCTCTTGTATTTTCATAAAATATCACCATTTTATGAGCCATTTATGTTTGAATGCTCTCACCATTTTTCTAAAAATTTCATCTTACACTCACCATTTTTTGAGCTCATTCTCATTCCAAGCCTTAAATGTAGTAGATAATATGAATTACCAATTTAGTTCACTAGTGGATACTTGTCTCTTGACTTTTAGTGTGGTTTTAGCCTTAACCATACTCTCAAGTTTACATGATTTGTTTGTGTTGACAATTTTATGGTTGTGAAATATCATCCCCTCTTTTCTCATGTACTAGTAATTTTGTGAGATCAATACTATATTCCTCTACACATCAATCATTCTTTCTTATATTTCATTTTATTATACCCCATATATTAATAGAACTATATTTGGCCTGAATTTTATATTAGATCTTATGTCCATGGAACTATTTAGACATTGTCCACTTGCCTAGTGCATCTGGAGGTAGCTCAGTTTCCCCTTCATTTTATTCTATCCCCCCAATTTTGTTTTTTATGTCATTGTATCCTAATGCATGGAAACATTTTTTATATATTTTTTCACTTAGGATTTGATTATATATATAGTATTCCTAAGTTGTCTATATTAACATTTAAATTAAGTTTTCCATGCTTAGGTTATATATTACCATTTTAGTTATCCATAACTATTGTACATAATATCATAAGCTAAAGTAAAACCGTGTTCACATAGTCTAGTATAGAAATGCATAGTAGTATTTCTCCAATATATTAAAAACCATCCAAATAACTAAACACATGCCTAAATCCATGAGTAATAAAAAAGAATAATAAATTATTGATTATTCATTTATATAGATGACCATCTTGGAATAAGCATCTATATGAGTCATACAACATGCTTAAATGATAACCAACATAACATCTCATAAACCTGGCATAAGCAATATAGGAATAGAGAATATATAATCATAAATATAAACAATGTTAAAAATTCATAATGTTAATCAGTTATAAACATCAGATTAACAATATAACAAACATGGAATCATGTGTGTGTGTGTGTGCATGTAAATTGGCTTCAAAGGACCCAAAAATGAATGTCAATATATCTTAAATGTCATATACATAGATGATCTATACATATCATGATAGTGTCTCACACATATATAAGTCTGTCAATGCAATGAGTACAATGCCATAAGGCCAAAAATAATGTCAAACTATGCCAAAATGTCAAAATGGAAAGGTCCCTATGATTAACTCTAGCTCTATGTGTTCATGGGACTTGCAACTAGAGGAGGCGCTAGTGGCCCTAGTGGTCCTATTGGTGGTCTTTGTGGATGATGTACATATTAGTCTGAGGCACTTGTAACATAATTCCTAGTCTAAGATCACCATATATTATTTTTTGGCCATATTGTAACCAAGATAACTTTTTAGGCCTCTCTTGATACCCATTTAACAACATAATTTATCAACCTATATCCCTTTTTTATTTAAATTTGCATCTTCAAACTCACATTTAGGATTAAAATGTGTTGTTATCCTTTTCCAACTCATTGTCAATCTATTTTATGGTTTTCTTACATATGCTACCCTTCCTGATTTTCCATGTTATAGTAAATTATTTTTTGATTGATCAATGAAATATATCTTGCCTTTCAAGGGCATTCATGATTTAAATCACTCAATGTGAATGTATGAATGATTATAACCACTTATGGTCAAATCATTACTTTTTCATCCCATATTAATGGTTATAATCACCTTTGGGAAATCACTATTTTTACTCACTCCACCTACCCTACTGGGGTAATCATCTACATTCTTAATTATAATTGAATTTTGGAAAAATAATGACCCACATTACATTCCTGATTATAAATGCCTTTGGGAAAATTAGCGTTTTCCATTTTGTTAATTACTATAACTTCCTTTGGGAAAATTAGTATTCATCCCACCACCCTATTGGGGAAAGTATCGATGAAACTAATTATACCTACCTTTCAAAAAATTAGAGTCATACCCTTTATCAGTAATTATAACTAAATTTGGGTAAATTAGTGACTCCACAACCATTACTATTTATAACTTCCTTTGGGAAATTCATTAATTCCACCCCCATTTTCAATAAATAAAACATTTTCCTCATTTTAAGGTAACGTTTGACAATTTTGTTTTGACACACACTACCTCAAGAGGACATTAAACATTTATCAACCACCCTTTGGATCATGAGCCATTTGGATTAACATTTTTTTTTATTATTTAAAAATATGTTATTGTTCTTATGTCTCACAATGCCTTCTCAAATAGGGGAAAATTGTAGATATTTAGTGTTGGCCACTTTAATGACTAAACTAGAATTCAATTCAATATCTAGAAAATAACATAATTCAAGCCTAGAAATCACTTTAGTTTATTAAATTCATCCGTGTAAGGAATTTAATTTCCCAAAAATGTGATGAGGCTATCTTATTTGGCATATTACCTTGTATACACCAAAAAACCTAGTTTAGTTTTAACCCTAGTCAAATTATGACCTAGTAGTTTGACACATTTGGCCTATCAAGTTATTAGTTAATAACATTTAAAACAATTTCCAAAAGCCAAAAATCACCAAGAAATATTAACTACATTTCAAATCCTAATTAACTTGCATAATCAAAAATTCCAAATCAAATCAGTGAATTTCATTTACCAAAAAAGGAACCTTTAGCCAAATATGAAGTCAAAAGGTCAAAAGAACTAATAAAGTGATTTATTATTTCCTAAATATTCCATAATTATGCATCATAACATTGTAAATATCTAAAGTAAGTTATCATGCCTCATAAGTATATGAAACTAAGGTTTCAATATTTCATCAGTGTTTTGACCTAACCTAGGGTTAGATTGACTCAACCTAAGTTAATTTAGACTCAACCAAAGTTATAATTTAAATGAACTTCCCTAGGGTTATATTTATTTCTTTGAGATATAAATACAAGTGCCCATACCATATGCCAAGAAACTTTCATGTGTAAGGTTATTTTATAGAATACATTTTTGAAGGATTTAAGAGTAGTGTTATAATCCCCAATTTATACCAAGCTTCACACCAATCCATGAGTGACTATTGGAGAGATGATACCACCATGGATAAACACTGATAAAATATTCAAATGATCATAGGCCAACCATGAACATCCTTATGCCAATAATTAAGTATCAAATTTGACAAAGGAAGTAATAAATTTATATTATCATTATCTCTATTTTATGATATTAATTATTATGTTATGCTCTCCTTAGTTCTTGGGAGGAGTTTTTAGTCCTATTATATTGTTATGCTTGATTTTTTGTCATTTATATTAACAAATAAATAATCTACATGTTTTTTACTCTTGAAACACCTAAGGTACAACAATTAGTTATAAAATTTGGTTAATTATGTCTCAAATAGGACCTTTTCCCTATCTTCCTTCTAGTTCTAGTATAATCCATTAAATTCATGTTAAATATTGATTCATGGAGACCTTAATAGGAGAGTGTGTAAGACAATTTTAGTCTTTTTTTAGTCCTATTTTGATTTCATAAGTAGGTAGAAGAGACATAAAACTTTTTGTGCATGACCTCATGTTTAATTTTTAGTTTCTCTTCTCTCTTGTTTCCCATCAAAGCATAGAGGAATAATATTTTAGGTGATCTACCAAGGGAGATAACCCTCTCTAGAGACTCACCCATCACATAAGGTCACCCATAACTTGAGGGGTGTGTCTATTGTATTAGTTAAAGGGAGGAGATTTGAAACCACTTATACAAAGGGCGTAACCTCATAATGATAAAAATACTAACATAGGTCATGATCTCATGGGATTAATTCAAGGGGGTGTTATTCGCTATCATTATTAGGTTTAATATTTGATTTTATATATGTAACTAGATTGATCCATGTTTTGAGGTCCTATGGAATCACCTCACAAAAGTGTTCTCTAATTCTTCCTAATTTTATTCATGTTTAAACCTTATGTAATAAGATGACATCATGTGTCACATTATCATAAATCTATTTAATGGATATATTATCTTAGCTATTTATTAGTCTCATCTCATTTAATTTGTGTAATAAAATGACATAATGTGTCATGATCTAGCTAACTTGATTCACAAAAGGTGGTGGTCTCAAGATTACTTAAGTTTTACATTTTTTATATGATCTATGAAATTAGGTGGTTCTATGTGTCTTGATATTTTCTCATGGATTATTTTAGTCTCATAGGATATTTGATTTCATTATATTAATGCTTTATGTAGTGAGATCCTTCCACTTTCTGTGATCTCATATTAAGGAATCTTTGGGGTCCTCTTTTCACTTTGATTTTCCTTTTAATCTCATTTTCATTTCATTTATATCAAGATATTATGCCACACGTATTTCAATAATTATTCACTTCATGGAGTATTTACGCTTTCATATTATTATATTTTCACTTATAATTTGATCATACTTCCACATTATCTAATGTGTGTGTATGCATCCAATTGTTTCATGGTAAGATATTCTTGACATGATACATCTAATAATGATGCAATAAACTCATAATAATGTTCAAACAAAAAATATCTAACACTTATACCTATTTTGATTCCCTCTCTCTCTCTCCTTTCTCCTAAAACCCCCTTTTTGGCCCTTTCATCTTCCCTCATCCTATTTTTATCCATTTATCATTTGTGATAGAATATATCTTTCAAGTGATGGAACTACCCTATCAGGGTACTAAGCCTCCACCTTGTTATCGATATTGTCATGGAAGTTGTAGAAATCATCATTCTAGTTAAATATTAAGAAGGTAGTTTAATATTAAAATAAGGGTGATTATATAATTTTTATCAATGGTTTCATACCTATAAGCGATGGTTACATAACCATCCCCTATAAATAGGGTTGGTTTTTTCACCATTATTTTGTTTTCCAAATTTAGCTCTAATGAATCATTCATTGACATGTTTTTCATGATTATTATAATGATTAATTATTTTTACATCATAAGTTCACCTCCAATCAGTCCCAATTTAATACCTCTTCTATTTTCAATCATTTTGAGTCCCTCCCAAGTTTAACTCCTAGTTCAACTTAGTTAAACTCCTTCATGCAACCTCCATTTCTCTTCTACAATAATCAAATATTGATTAAATTTGAACCCAAAAAAATTCATTATAATATTAATAAACTTGAATCCTTTATGGACACATCATTATTAAATTTATTTTATCTTTTCTTTAAATGATTTCATTTTCAACTACACAGTTCTACATAGGGAGAACCATTGTTTTTGCAACCTCATCTTTGAAAATAATATCTTCAACCAACCATAGTAAATTGTTACATGTTCTAAGCTATTAGTTTTACTTTAGTATCCAAATTTTTATTTTAATATATTCATCCTATATTTTTGATATTCCCTAATATATTTATTTGAGGATAAGGAACCAACACACTGAGGACCATAGTGCAACAAATTTCTTGCTTCTAGCTGGTCTACATTAGGATGAGGTTAGAGGTTGTTAGCTTAGATTTATTTGATTTAATATAGTATATTAGATTAAATTAGTACCAATTATCATATTTTTAAATATTTATTTTGGAAAAATTAAAATATTTTAGAGCAAATAACTCTCTTCATTTTACTATCTTTGTTAGAAAAACCAATATATAGATTATTTTATTTGCATCTCTCCCAGTAGATTTATTTTAATTAGAATAAACTATTACATTAATAATTTTTTAATATTTTATGAAAAATTTAATACACTTTCATCTAACATGTTAATTATTATATATATTCAAAACAAACTCCTTTGCTCCCAAAATAATCAACTAGCAAGCGATAAAACTCTAGACAAATTCTAGGTAAATAACAGGCTTTAATAATTTTTGATTTTATCATTATTTTATATTAATTTAAGTTTTTTTATTATTTATATAAATATAAAAAAATTAATTTATATCTCTTTATTCTTCTCAAACACATCATTCAAAACTTGCATGCAATAATTAAGAAAGTTATAAAGCTAGCTTAATTTGTTGGTGTTTAGGGAAATTGTAAAAACATTACAGTGTTTATGTTTTAGGCTAGATTATTTATTAAATTATATGGATATATATATATATATATATATATATATTAATTAATTAATATTATATACATCTCCAAAAATAAATAAAAAATAAACTATAAAAACACCCCCACTTAGATTGCATTTAGATGGAGCTAGAAAAATTCAACATCTTGCACAATAGGGTAGATCTCTTCTTCTCTCCTTACATGTATTATCAAATCATTATAAAATGTTATAAATAGTATTTATTACATTAATTTTAAGGTTTTTCATTTATTTAAATTCAAAATTTAATTTAAACTGTCAATCATTTTACTTGTAATTCAAAAACAACAAAAATAACTAAAATATTGTCAAAAGCCTTGTCCAGTTGTACAAGCCAAAAACAAAAATCTTGCTTCTAAAAACATATAAAGTATTTACACTATATATATATATATATATACAAAATATAATACAATTAAAAATTTAATAATACCTCTTGTATTGAAATTACACAAACATCTAGTCTTATTAGAGGTCTTTTCCATAGGGTTAGAGAAACTTGCCCCATAGCTGACATACAGTCTGGTATTAATATAGAGCTTAAGAGAGAGGTTTTACATTATAACCCAATACCTATCCTAATTTTAGACTCTATAAATATATTATAATAAAAATAATGAATTCCTAACCACCAATCATTGTCATCCATTAAAACATGGGTCATCATTACAATATTATTCGTGCCTAGTTTCCTAGCCCCTTTCCTTCTCATTAGGTCTAACCTCATCTTATATCAATCACATTTATGTATGACATTAAATTGGAATGTAAAAACTTATATATTTGATCTTATTCCATGGTTAATTTATCATAATCCCTGTATTTCCCTAATTATATCATTGACTATGAGATTCATCTCCTTGTGATCCCATAGACCAAAGGACCTATTGATATTTTTGGTCTCACAGGCCAAATGTCAACCCCTAACGTAAAAAACTTTTAGGGACCACCACCTTAGACTTATTATGGTTATTTTTGGAATAGTAATGTCATATTTGGTATTTTGAGTCTCTAAATCTTTTTAAGAGTGTTATAATGTGCATTTATCTTATTCTTGAATCCATTATAATGTGTCTTGAGTCTTGTGGTGAGATGACAATGGTCCTTGTATGCTTGGAATGAATCAAGATAATGTTTATGTATCTTGAAGGTCTATTGGAGGTGTTTTAATATTTTTTGAGGCCAAATATGAATATTGGTTGGTGTGTTGAGGCTCATTATCTAAGACATACTCATTTAATCCCATTTAGCACCCTCAATTCACCCTTAGAACCATTAAATACCCCCCAAACCACTTCATACAAGCCCTTTTGCCTTGAAAACATTAGAAATGGTGAGTATTTGGATAAATTTAATTATAATGGGGTATTGAAGGGTCTTATACACATCACATTTCTACCCTTATGCATTTCATAAGCCTTAAAATCCTTTTGAGACCCACTCACACCCTTTTCACTAGCCAAGTGGGTCCCACATACCAAATGGTGGATCTTCCAAATACTCACTATGTTTTTTATTATTTTAAAATGTTTTTTTACTCATGATTATTATCTTTTGGCCCTAAAATGGTATTGTAAAGTTTGAAGCCTAAAGAAAATGTAGGAAAATGCACTTTTTGGGGAGTGTTCTACACTTGTATAGAATTATATGGATTGTACCATATAAATGAGGATAAAGGAATTAATATCAAGTCATGAAAGGTAATTAAGCAAATTTTTATGACTAATGGATGTCAAACAAGCCCAAAAATATCCATTTCACTTCACCCACTTCCTTTGCAGACCTAGACAACTCCTTAGGTTCATGCTTGTACCATAAAGAGAAGAGATAATGGGGGCTCAAGCTCATAAATCAATAGAGTAAAATCAAGAATTTTATACCCATGGTAATTTTTATTTATATTTGTCTCATAATTTATATTAACATTCCTTAAGAAGTTAAGGAATTTGTATGTTATTCTCATCTACGAGGGCTAGTTTCAACAGAATAGTTTTGGTGAGTTATTGACTTTTGGTGAGTTATTGACTTCAAAGTTAGATATAAGGTCTTTATTTCTCACACAAAATACTCCATAGAGTCTCAATCTATACAACAAGGTCTACAACCCCTTGGTGATTGAGATTTTGAGAGCAAGGTCAAGGTTTTGGTCTTAAGCGAGATAGGGGAGTGAATAGTATCATTGTGGATTATGATATATTTAAGGTAGAGTCACAAAAATTCCACTCAAAATGTCCAATTTAATCATTATCCCATACAATACTTGATGCACACCTATAACCACCTAAAATTGGCTTATCCATGGCATGTGAAGAAAATTAAAGAAAAGTTATGCTTCATAGGACCATGAGGTTTCTTATAGATGTAAAAGGTATGAGTGATTATTAAGGGGTCCAAAACATTCAATTTTGAGACCTTAAATCTCTCAAGAAGGCATAATATATAATAATCACCTACAATAACACCATATATAAGTTTGTAATCAACTTGTAAGAGCAAGAAAAGTAAGTTAGAAGAGGAAGAGTTGGGATTAATATGTGAATTAGAAGAAATAGTGAAGTAGAAAAGGGCCACCATGTATAATTTAAATCAATATGGTGACTATTTCAACCTATTATGGGTCTACATCTTCCTACTTCACTTATCAATATTGAGACTCAACCTAAATGGACTCTACAACTGGGTCCTTCTTGCCTCTTGACTATGCCATGAACAAGTTGAATCCAAATGGTTTAAGTCAAATATGATGAGAAAATTATAATTATGGGATGATATAAAATACATAATATTATATTTGTATTAATAAACTAAAATTATATTTCACTATCCAAGCCCTTCTCTTGAACTGTCACCTACAATCATTCTATTTGGCTTACTTGGAGCTATTGTTATATGATAGAATTCATTGTTTGAGGTAGTTGGTGGAAATTTTTAATTCATAGGAAAAAAATTAAAGGTAATATTGATCCAAAAGTTTCTAATAAACTAATATTGATAAATATTACCCCTAACTGAGCTAAGAATGCAAAGAGGTCACCTATAGGTTGAGTAATTGAAGAAGAAGAGAATGTGGAAGTACATGATTGTCATAATGCCTCAAGTGGATAATTAATAAAGTAACCCTAATAATATAATATAATTCATAAATAATAATTGAGATAATAAAAAAGAGTGATATGTACCCACATATAGCATATGCATAACTGAGATCACCTTCAGTCAAGTCAAAGATAAGGAGAAGGCCCAAAATTTTAAGAAAACTTAGTCAAAAAACCTCAAGTGAGCATGGACATACATATGGAGCACCAAGAGAGTTGTATATAGGGGGAATATTAAATAATGTGATACCTAAGAGAGGATAATTTATATTCCCTAAGACCATTCAATGGATTTGGACTCAGAGAACCTTAAGAAAGTACAATTGTAGACCTCTAGGGTCATATTAAGTCCTTGATTCCTAAACCCTACAAAATAAAATAAGATTAAATGATATGGTTGGATGGGTTTATTAGGACATGTATCTATAAAATATTATGGATAATTATGTAAGTCAATAATAAAAGATGTTGTGATGGTTTTTATTCCATCAATTCACCTCATAACCCCCTATAAATAGTCGATAGGTAGGTAGCTAGTTTGAACAAACTGGTTAGTTGAATGATTTGTAGGCATAGTCAAGTATTCAAATTTGGATTTAACATACATTTTTAGTGGTAAAATTAATAAATACTATCACTTTGGCAATAAAAATAGTGTTTATACCCATTATTTTATCTCATACCAATCCTTATTCATGATAGTCAATCTAGGAGCTAAATGGGCAAACCAAGATTTGAAAGGTTTGAAAATAGGTTTGAACTCACAAAATGGTTATGGATCATTATATAATGATGGTATGGGTAATTTTAAATTACAAAAAATGATTAGCATCTAGGGTACTCATCAAATACCATTGTGGATAGGTCAATGCAGATAGACTCCAAACTATGTCATAAACCCTACTATTGTCTTGAAGACCCTCAGATCCTTTTGAAAATTTTGAAGAATAATGAGGATTTGAAATGTTTTCAAAGAAAATAATTAATGGGTTTTAAGTGGAAATAATTTAGGAAATTTTCAAATTATCTCCAAAACCCTGCTCAAACTCCTCACCTTGCACACAATCAACTCAAGTGCCAAATGCTCACCCACTCCACCACATAAGCACTCAAGAAAAAATATATTAGGGAGGTTTAAGTATCCATATGAAATAATAATTTATGAATGATTTGTTGAAATGTATGGGATAACCTCTATGAAAAAACCTTAAGAAAATAATCACTCAAAATTGGTCTGTAGAATGCCCTAACATCATCTTCTAATGTTCATATCTCCTTACATCCTTTACATGGGAACCCAAACCATTGATATAAGGTGAATAGGTTAGTACCCTATATATTTATGAAATTTTTTCCATAATTTTATTTATGTAAGATATGAAATATCACTAAGACTCTTAAGCACTCATAAACCTCTCTAAAACCCTAGGCAATCCTAGTCTTAGAAGTCTTGATGTTTTAGCATTCTATCACCCTATAATGACCTAGTAAACTAATGGAATGTCAATAAAAATCAAAGATTAATTGACACATGGTAGTTGATTGTATTTATAATGTATTAAAGTGTCATTAACCCATACTTTTTTAGGTTTTTTAGAATAAAGGAGGGTAGAAAATTATGAGGAGATTCTAGAAATTATAGGGGATAGTTTGGGACCTTATTCACCTTTTCCAGTCATGATATGTCAAAATATACACCTGTAAATGATTCTAAAATATCACTCAAAATTACCAGTCTATATAAATCAAGCATAAGAAGGCCTATCCAATTAATCTCACAAGATTTTAGGTGTTCTTTATTAAAAATTTCTTATGTCATAGTATAAGGTGTATTTTCATGTATGAATTCCATGTTATCATATGTTTTAAATATTTATTACAAGTATTTCATGGAAAATATGAATAAACACTTAGGAAATTAGTCTTAATTGGCTTATTTGGTCTTTGGGTCAACAAAAAGCTCAATGTTGGCATAGACAGATTATTGAGAGAGTTAAGAGGAGGTTGTCAATGCCATAATAAATTATTAATAGAGACATAGTGTACACTTCATGATAAATGAGGAGAGTGGGGTAGTTATCAAGGCTTATTTATCCTGGAAGAGGAGGTTCCACCACTAGTGTTCCATGGAAAAGGGCTCCATTAAACCACTTTGATTTGTTTGAAATTGGGAGGGAGAGAGAGTTGGCTAAAATTAGTGCACATGTGCTCCCCACAAGTCATACTTTGTCAAAATTAGACATTAGAGCCCCAAATGGCCATTTAAAGCACCTATTCACTCAACCAAAGTGTGGAGATGCATATAGAGGGATGTTATAGTCAATTATAAATACAAAAAAAATCAATTATGATCATTCATGAATAATCATTATTCTTATATAAGATTCTCTATCATCCTCATCTTATTTTCTTCTATTTATTGTAGGATTTTGGCATTGTATGGTATCCCTCAACTTTGTATGAGGATATTCTACCAATGTGTGTACTTTTGCACCTCTTGGAATGATGAATATATAAATTATATCTTCTTTGTGATATATTATTAGTGTGTTCATGTTTATTTTGATATGCATAGTGGTACGATCTTACCTTCATAGGCCCAAGTTTCACCTAAGTATAAACAAGCTTTCTTGCTAGGTTTTCTAGTGTGTTGTGAGGTTGATAACTCATGTTTATAGTGGGAATCAGATTTTAAGTGCCTTTAACCAATCCTACTTCTCATGAGCCTCTTCATTTAATCATTCACACTGACCTCTAATATTATTTCTTAGAAGTCATTGAAGATATTGCCCTAACTCTATTCATTGTCCATTAGTGTGTTAAGATTTCAAGCTGAGGGAGTGGATTAAATATCATTTTAGGTACATCACCAACCTTTAGCGTAGGTTTCATTCATGCAAATTCTTTACCCTTTTCATCCCAATAGGATTAGGTCTTAGAAAGAGATATCAATTAATCAAATCAAGGGATCTAGATACAAAAAATATATAGGTTTAACCTACACATTAGCTAACCCATAGCCTAAGGTCATTCCGATTTTAGGCTAGGTTTGAGGTGGATGTGAATAGTCTTCCCCAAAAATGGTGTAACCTAGACACCTAATAGGACCTTGGATCTCTATTTATACATATCTTGACATTATTAATGAGCACCATGATACTACTGAGGTCTTTTAGTTTCATTAAGATAATCCATTTCCCCTACCTATTATAAATATAATTCCTTCAAATAACCAACCTAATCCATAGCCCATCCGTTACATCCACTACCTTAACCTAAACTAAAGGAGTAAAGTGAATAGTTTAGTGTGTGTTGTTAATATGTAAACAAATTAATGAACCCAATGTGAAGAGCTTATATCCTTTGAATATCCCCTTTTTTTCCTCTTCTACTACCTCCCTTATCCATTTTTCTTCCTCCTTCCATTTATTCTATGGGTATTTCTATACCCATAGAATATGTTTAGATAGGACATAAGTGGATCTCTTGGCTTAGATGTTTATAGGAAAATCTAATTTAACTCTATTTAGTCTTCTTTGATGAGTTGTAATAACTCAACCTTAAAAACCAATCTAAACTACCAATTCTATGATTACTCTCATCCTAACACTCAAAATAGGAATGCCATCTCTATTTAGTAAATACATGATGTATCTGAAACTATATGTAACCACCTCAAATCTAATGCTATGACCCTTACTAAGGGGAATATTCACTCCACACATGGCCGCTATGCCATAAATTGGCCTATAAATCCTAAAAAAAGAATGTGTTTCTAAATATTATCATTGCCTAGGAAGGATTAACCACTTATAAGATGAAATTAATCACATGCAAGTGAATACATATCCCCTAGTAGGAGTTAAGATGATTTCAATTCACTAGTACAAACCACAACCAATACCCTTAAGGATCTTACCCCAAAATAACATTCTCAAAATAACCCAAATCACACATCTACCACTCTTGTATAAGAGTCTCTTGGGCATAACAACATCATTGTCCCATACCAACTCGTTATCACCCTGGTGGGTCATATTCATGACATGGAGAACAACCAAACACTCTATGTTGGGGGATGCTCTTAAATTGTCTTATATAAGGTCACACATTCTTTTTCTCTTCTAAGTTATGACTCAAACAACACCATAATAATAAGATTACATGATTTCACCATATCAATAATACACACTCACATCAAATAATGTCTCTCACCAATCCCTTGGGGATATCCTTACCCATGGGATCCCCAAAACAATGCTTATAAATTCCTTTCATCATATCAAGATCCTATTAAAACCCTAATGATGACTATATACACATAAGCTAAACATTTTCAAAATGAGGTTATGGCCAACAATCCACCATTAATTACACCTCCAAGTTATGTGCCTCCAATATACACTCCCCCTCCATAGATAGTTTATATCCCACTTTACATAACATTTTGTTACATACAAACCATATACACCCCACCACAATAAACCACTACACCTCTTACATCTAAAATTATTCCTCCTTACTTTCATATGTACTCTAAGCCCAATCATCTAGATATCTATTTTCCATATTATTCCACTTTTCTTTATCAAGCTTAATCCTTTCCCTCTAGTGGTCTTATATTCCTTTACCATCACACCCAACATGGATCAATAGTAATTATGTAATATCTTTCTTCCCTCCCTTAATAATGAGATGAGGGAATATATCCATAAATTATCATATCAATCCTATGAATAAGCTCTTGAGACCATATTGTGTATCGACTAGGTTGCTATTGATAGTGTTTGGTGAAATTATGAGACTAATGGGTGAATTAGCACCCCCAAAAAAAATAAGGGATTTCAAAGTGAAAGTCTAAACAATACCAATAACTAAGGTCCCAAGGTCCTAAATTGAAATAATAATGCCACTAATGATGGCATCACTAAACATAACAAGAAGGCTAACACTATGAATAATAATCAATATCAACCTCTACACAACATCAATGAAGTAAAACCCTTTAGTATGAAAACCATTTTCCTTTATTCGAGGGTGTATAGATTTTTTCAATTCATCAAAAATAAAAAAGATCAAAGAAAATTATTTATTTGTGAGATTCAATGTAATATCCTTTTATACCAAGATTCCAATTTGGGGTTGTTATTTAAGTCGTACATGCTTATAGTGATGAGGAAACATATAATTTAGTTAGTTTTTGTCTTAGGTCCACTTTATTCTCTTTCAAAGGGGTCATTTACGAGAAAAATAGAAGGGATGGAAATGGGCTTTCCTCTTTCTCAAATTATGGCCAACCTATATATGTAAACATTTTAAGAGAAGGTGTTATACTTCTTTTCCCTAAAACCCAAATGGTGGAAAAGATATGTTGATGACATAGATTTTTGTTGGAAACATGGTAGAGACACCCTAGAATAATTCCACACACAACATTTTTTTGGTTCCATGTATTCAATTCACTAAATATGTTTAACAAGAAGTAATATTACCTTTATTAGATGTCCTCCTTTTGTGCAAGGAAGATGTTTTATTGGATTGAAAAGTGTACCATAAAAATGCACACACATACTCTTATTGGCATGCCTCTTCTCACCTCCATACAACACAGAAATAAGAGTGTTGAAGACTTTAAACACTAGGATATTTGGTGTTTGTGATGAAAATAACTTATATCAAGAACTAGACCACTTAAAATAAGTTTTAAGAAAAAAATGGTTCCAAAGGAAACCAAATCTTGAGAGTATTTAAATAAGAAAAATAATATCACACCAAAAAACATTAAATTCTTACCTCAAAAACTAGTCCAGTAGCCTTCTTAGCATACATTGGAATAAATTTTTAATAATATTGCAAGGATATTAAAATTACAAAACATATACACCATGTTATTATCAATAAACAAACCAAGGCATTATTTAAAGTCAATTAAAGACCAGATGGAACTTATTTGAAGAGAGGGATCTATCAATAGAATATTCCTACAGTGTTCACTATATTGGAAAAATAGGTAGATCCATCCAAAATAGGATTAAAGAACATGAATATGACATAAAAATAGAGAAGATAATAAAATTTACTCTTATTGAACACTCCCACATAACCAAACATTCTATCTACATTGATAACATGAAGATTCTTGTGATGGAATACCATTTTCAAAAATGCAAGTCAAGAGAGTTCATAGATATAGGTCAACATGCCCAAAATTTAAATTGAGATTAAGGGATTAGGCTTCATCAAGTGTGGAGACCAATAATTAATAAATAAAACAAAACACGCTATATATTAATTAACTTCCTAGTGTGGAGTTGAGTTACGGGTTACTTTTCCTATCTATGCTCCATGTTTTAAAATTTAAAATTTTTGTTAAAATTAAAAATTTCTCATGAACAGCGACACATTATATGTTTTTAACCTAGGCCACATAACTAGTAGGTTCTCCTTCTATCTCTTTTAAATAAAGTCAACTTTTCAAAAGACTCTCCTAATGTTTAATTGAAAATGGTCAAACAACATTATTAACAAAAAATTATCCATTCAAAAGCTTCTCTAAATTGAGTGACAAATACTTATAGTGAGGCCATTTTGAATTTCCATTCATAAAATTTCTTGTTGAGGAATCATGGATGGTGATTCAAAATGAATTATATCATAATCAAGCACAGTTTTCACCCAAAAATTAGACCTCTTTATTATGGATTATGAAAACATAAATTATTTAATATTTACCCTTGATGGGAGGGAAACATATGTAAAAGTTAATATTTTGGAGAAGCTAAAGAACAAAATGGAAAAGAGAACTATAGACCTACCCTTCCTAAAGATATATCAAGATAAAATGGCATTTTCGTCATTTATCTGAATTAGACATTCCTCATATAACAACAATAATAAGAAGATTTTTAAAAAATAAAGTATATCTCTCTTTCATTTAATTGTATGAAAACAAGAATGTATTTAAATAAAATCAATGTTGCTTTGTATGTTCTTCACTTGGAGATTGTGAAGGTGATTCATATATATTTATGGAGCTGATTTGATTTTTTTATTTTGCTTGTGTGGTGGGAACTAAACAAAAGGTTGAAGAGAGGAAAAATGAAAAGTTTAGATCCATGTTTTATAATAAATATTAATGCTAGACTGAATAAACTATGTATGAAAATATGTTTCAGGTAGTCATAAGAGTTTCATTATAAGAGATCATAGTGATAGAAGGAGATATGTAGAGAAACATTCCATTCATAGATATGTTGAAGAGAAGTCCAAAATCTTGATTCATGATAAATAATAATAAATTTTCACCTAAATAAAGTATATGCATTATCCAAGACTGTTTGGTAGTGAATATAAGAGATATGTTTCAAACAACCAAGCTACCTAGTTACAATAGTGTACACATAACTGTATATGTTATAATCTAATTTAGATTAGAAAAAATCATTAGGTATTATTGATGTGATTTGGTATAATTAAATTAGATATCATTTAATTAAAGTCACATATTTTCCTTGGTTATTTCTTGAGGTTAGCAAAAAATATTAAATGCCACCAATCATGGTAGTCATATCTCAACTATTGCCATGTAGGACTACCTAGAAGATATAATATCAAAAAATGCATTCTAGGAAATAAATGATTTTCAATTCACATCAGTCATTAAGGCACCTTATGATACATTGTATCCACCTTGTTTAATACCCCCATAATTATAAAATTAGGTTTTAACCAGCTTCTTAATGACAATAGTGACTTGTACCTATCTTTTAATCATTATAATTTTAGTTATTATGATCATTGTAATATGGTTATAGATAGTATACACATACTATTAACCTGGTCAATATTCATGTAATTTTTATTAATAATACAATATAAGTTAGATCAAACAATATCATTAGGTATGGGTGATGTGATATGTGGGAAAAATATTAGGAAATATGTCAAGGCTTTCCCTTGGGTCACTCACCCCTTGGGAGTTTTTGGAAAACCATCTTTAATGTTACCATTTACAACATTAATTTATCAACCTTTTCTATGTGGGATTTATTATTAGATTACCATACATACATTAAACCATTACAAATTAAGATAGGTGATACATCTCATGAATCTTTTGTTTTAAATCCAACCACTTTATTAAGGCACCAAGTTCAGTGTATCTGTCCCACCAAGAGGATTCATCCACATTAATGGTAAGGTCTAATAACAAAAAACCATATGATGGATATGGTTATCTAATTTTTTTTTCATCATATTAATTATATTAAAATAATTCTCATCGATAATATAGAAGATAATATATAGATGATGAGTAATTTAAGCGCAAATAAATACCTACATAGAATTAATTTTAATGATTTTAATAATAATTCTACAAATAACTATCATAAAGATAAGAACAACATTTCAAACTCATAAATTATTAATAATATTGATAATAATCATGTAAACATGAATAATTTAAGAAATAATTTGATTGGAAATAACTTAAAAAAATAGGAAGATAAATTAGTTATAAATTTATCTGACACTAAATTAAATAGACATGGTTGTAATGTTCTCATAAAATATTTAACTTTATTATCTCACCTCATGTAATCCCTCATGAGTACTTTAGTTTATGAATTGAAACTATGTTAAATATTCTTCCCTCAAATAAAATAGATGAGGTTATAAAATATTGTGTTTTTTCTTTAAGGAGAGCACAACCTCCATCAAGGAATATTACTAAGGAAGAATGGTAAGATCTAAGATCTTTAATTAATAATTTTAATATTATAATTATCAAAGAAGATAAAGGTAATGCATTAGTGGTAATTAATATAATATACTATGATACTAAAATGTGTTGATGTGGGTTTTATGCACACCACATATACCTTTATGAGGTAGCCTCTAATGTTTTGAGATTGATGAAAGATTTTTCTCTAAGACACAAGTTACAGGGTATTTAGTATTATAACAACCTATTGGTGGAAAAATAGTGAGTGAAGTATGGTTTTAACCATGGATGGTTTAGATATGGATGAATCTAAATCTACTTGAGATGGGTGGAAGGATTATGGCATTAACTAAAAATAACAAGGCTATCAAAGTAAAATTAAAAAAAAAACAGAGAGAAAAGATCGATAGAAAATGGGATTGTGGGCCATTCAATATGGAAAAATTTCAAGACCAACACTTGAAATAAGAAAGAATAATAAAATAGAATAAAAATATTTATTCTAAGTTGTATCATACCAAAAATCATAGTAATGAGTCAAAGGGAACCAAAACACAATAAACTTAAACATGTAAAATTAAAGGTTGCAATATTTGTCAAATTACTATTACACATCTACAAAGGGTAATTATAATCAACATGAAAAATAATTAAATTAGCTATAGATCAAAGTGAATTAGTATATTAGAAAATATAAATTATGTACAATCAAATAACTAAGATACCAAAATGATATCACATCCCACATAGTCTGTACAATTGGAAAAGAATCAATATTTACACATAAAGATCAAATTAATAGAACTTTTCATATTTTCCTATTAATATTAATAGAAAAAAAATCTCCTCCATTTGGGACTATGATTTATGAGTAAAAATAGGATTGGGATGAGGAATTCCTCATACCTCAAGCATCAATCTAAATTTACAAGTCAAAAAATAGAACAATGTGTTCTAAATCATTTAAAACATGTATGTACAATGATAATATTTAGAACATAATCTTCAACTAAAAATAAAATATAAATGCAAGGTAAGTTAGGAAATAAAGTTACAAATTGATTAGAGCATGAAAATACATAGTTATCTTAATTAGGGTACCGATATAGCACCACTAACTAAAAAAGTTAGTGGAGTAATTGATGTTACAGCTGAAGTAACCACCAAAGGACCCCAAGGGATCAAAATTGGGCCTATTAGAGTCTTCAAGACCATAAATCTTGAAAATTGGTCAACCTAAGTTGTCAGGGCAATATTTTTAGTTGGTTGAGTACTAGGTCCTAATCTACAAGTTACCTCTTTTCAATTGAGATATTCAAATAATGCATGCACTACATCAAACTCTCTATTTATGATATCAAAATTCAATAGGGAAGGTTTCAATAGTTTGATGTATTCAACCATCAATCTTGTTTGTTTAGATTTTGATCTCTTCAATTGTACTATAATAACATCAACTCACTTCATCATTGGTTCTATATATGGTACCTTCAACTTCTTCCTTGAATTTTTTTGTATCTACTAGAAGGACATTCTCAAAAATTATCTTAATAACTAAATATCTTCTAGGAGTGATCAGATTAGTTACCCTCATATCCCCTCATGAATATCAAATATTCCCACTAGAGTCTCCATCTTATTATGCCAATTGATGGAAGCATCCCTTCTTACAATTACATAGTTAAGGCATTAGGATGCATCCCTATTGGTCATCAAGTTTAATTGGTTGAATGAATTGGTTATTGAACATTGGACCAAGAAATTATATCTATTCTCTAATTATCTCATTGATGCCAAAATTTTGTTATATTTACCATATTAGATTGGATTCCTACCTTAGAAACTTAGATGTTATTAGAAATATTTTACAACTTAGTAGATACACCTTATACATCATTAATCAATTCTAGAGTAGAATTTATAGCTTGTCTCTGCTAGAGTATTTTATACGCTTATTATTTGCTCTAGTAAATTTTATTGATGTTTACACTAGTAATATCCAAAAATTATAGAAATCTTCATTATACTCAGTGGGATCATTGGGATTGTTCTTGGGTTTATTTTAGAAAGGAAATTTTTTTCCCTTCGTTTAAAGTTTATCTCTTCCCTTATGCTAATATCCACTACCTTCCTCTTCCTCACCCTTTGGATGGTTTCACTCTTCTTGTATAACTAGTTAGATACTATAGGTAAATCTATGAGGACCAAATATTATATCTCATCCCTTACACTCTACATCTCCTTTACCCATTGGGGAATAACGAGTTCCCCTATTTCTTCATCTAGACCTTGGTTTTTGGATAGAGAAGGTGGAGGAGTCATAGGAGGGGGTGTTATTATTGGTGGTGTTAATGATTCACTTATTTAAATAAGTAATTGGTGATGTGGATAAAAAACTCTCTTCCATATTTATGGTTACCTTATTAGAGTAACCTTAGCCATAAACATGGAAAATTATAGGGTCCTCTTAATGGTCATAGTAATTAATCATAGATGTGATGACTAGGGCATTAATATCTCTAATTAAGATGATTTTTTCTCAAGAACTGGTTGAATTTTAGGGTTATAGGTGGAAAAATTAACCTTTGAAAATGAACCCCTTTCTTCAGGGATTTTATTTTCATTTAAGGATAAAGTATGGGTGTATTAACATAACTAGATGAAATAATACTTAGGATAGTTGGAGGCCAATCTATAGGTAGAATATTTTTGTTTGAAATAGATGAAACAAGGGAAGAAACTACCTCACTTATGTTATAAATTTTTTATTATGTGAGGATTTGTTGATCCAAAGAGCTAGTGGAAGTTTTTCCTTGTTGTAATCTTTCTATGATCATGGCTTTAAACTTCTCAAATTATGTTTCTTCATCCTATGGAGGTGCCTCTTCACTCTTTTTTGACCATACACCCTTATTTATTTATACATCTTCTTCTTCCTCACCAGTTGAATACTCAACTAAAGATATTGCTTGATTGGGCTACTCTTTATCTTCTTATTCCTCTTCCTCCTCACCAAGTGACTCTTCTATGGGGATAAAACCAAATGATGATCTTTATTATAATTACTTTTCCTTGGGGGAGGAGGGAAGATCTTTGGGCTTCCTATGGTAAGTGGCTCTGGGGGGAGTGAAAGGTGGAGGAGATGGTGAAATAACTAAAGGAATAATAGTAGTGGAAAGAACCATAGTATCTGGTGGTGAATAATGGTTGGTGTGACAATAGTGGTGGGGGAAAAGGTGATCATATTTGGAATGATAGGGATATTTTGAGGAGAAGTCTCCTCACTAATGGTTGTGCATGTTGGTGAACTTATCTAAGGAGATTTATAAGAATCAAGAGTAGTTAAAATAGAGGTGAATAATTATAGTAAAAACTCATAGATACTAACCTATGTAACCATTGTAAGGGGTGGTACAGGCATCATAACAAATGTGTTCTTCCTTTGTCCATCTAAAGGAGGTGTATAATTATCCTTTGTAGAATTTGTTCCTAGAATGGTATAAGTAGTGTTTGAAGATGAAGAGGAAAATTGAGGACTTGGGAGACCTTTTAGAAGTTCCTTTCTTAATTGAGGGTTGGAGTCCCTTTGATAGCTTGACTCCCTTCTTGTAATTTTATTTATTCCCATATAAGAGAGGATGGTTGATAATGCACCTATGAATATTGTGACTGGGTTAGAGGTCATTAATGGCTCTATTTACTTTGTACTTTTTCTCATATAATTTTAAGATTATATTAAAGGGCCTGAGTTGAAATCATAGATATCAGTTTGTTATTCATTTTGGTTTATACCTCTATATCATTTGATGAATTCAAAAAAATGACATCAAGGTCATATACCCAGTGACCATATGAAATTTTCACCTTTTTATTCTCCTTAATGTATTGGAGGTATCCCCTTGTCTTCTTCCTAAGATCACATATTGGGGTGACTAATTCACCATTATAAATAAATGAATAATATTTTAATACTCATAGTAGATAATGAATAATAATTACGTAAGTTATACTCATCATAGGAAGTTAGGTGGGTTTTTTTAAGTAGTAAATCTTAACATCTTTTTTAAAATAGTATATTTTAACTCTCGTGTAATATTTGGGATATTGTGTGTTTAGATTGTTTTTATACTACTTAATATTTAGGGACTATTATGAGCTTATTTTCATATATAAGTATGAAGCTTTTTAATGATTTTGATGATGGAATAATGATCCAAGAAACATTTTAGGTGGTAATTTGGGTGATGATTCTACCCCAATTAGTGGTAGAACTCATAACTTTTGCACCATAGCTCCATTTAAATCCCCATTTGAATCATTGGAAAGATAAGAATGGGGGGAACACCATGAGATGGAACAAATCTCTTCTTGTTGGGTTTTGGCCACCCAAAACCAAAATAAAGTGCTCCAAATTTTAATTTTAGTAGTGTAATATAAAAATAGTAAGTTTATAAAAATAGTAATTCCTTGAATTTCGTATTGTTGTGAATCATGGAAGTTGAAAAATTTAATCTCCCTCAAGATTGGTGACCTTCCACATCCTCCTCCTACCTTAAAAATGTGTATAAATGAAGATGTAACCCAAAAAGGAAATCAGACATCTCCTCCCAGAGATAGGCATATGCTGTATTTGTAATTTTGAGCAATAAAACATCTCTTCAGAGAGATAGAATTATTATTTGTGTTCTTGAAATATTATTCAACCAATACTTTTGAGTTTTGGATAAAATAAATTCATTTTTATTATCCCTTAATATATGGTATTAGAGCATTGTTGAAATCTTTAAGCTTGTGAGGAGAAAACCATGTACTCCCACCCTAGCTTAAGGCAATATACGACTAGAACTATGAAGACAAGATTGAGAGAGTAAAAATGAGAAGCCCATGCTCTCATTCTATAATATCACACTAGATATAATAAGATAAACAATGATATTTTAAATATTCTATAGGCTTAAAATCTTGATTCATATTTTTTAACTTGTATTAAGCCTGTTCAAATTGAAGGAATTATCTCATGGCTTGTTATTAAGAAAAATGTGGATATTATGTGTTTTAAAGTTTTTAAATGTGAATATTAAGCATGTGATATACAATAAACATAGTGTTAAATAAGGATTCTTCATTATTCTTATGAAGACTAAGTAAGTCCATTACTAGCCTACATTTCTAAGGCATACTCAAGCTGATAGTTTATCTTGCATAATGCATTTTTCAAGCAAAGAGAAGCACTGGATTTTCAAAGAAACCATTTAAAAAAAGGTTGGTGGTTTTATTTTTATAATTTTAGTTCATAATTTTAAAAAAAAATAGTTTATGATCTTTAGAATTTAATATAGAATCCAAATTAATCATTCTTTACTAAACAAATCTTTACCACTCAAAAAATACCATCTAAAATCATTCTTTTCTGAATTTTTTTCCAAAATTGGTCTTTAATTCCCAAAAATACCTTCAAAATTAATTCTTTGCAATAAATTCCATGAAATACCACTCTTTAGAAAATATATGGTATTCTTGAGGATAGTGGTTTTGCTTAAAAATCATAATTTTTTAGCATACAAATATAAGTTTTGTCTTACTAAGACCTATAATGATACATAAGTGAGTTAGTGGGTATATGTTTTATCAAAGTAGAGGTGGGAGGTTTAGATCCTCCAAAAGTATTTTTTGGTAGAAATTTTTAGCATCCCCTCCAACTTTGGAAAGATAGCTAAACTTAGTTACAATTAACTAAGTTAATAGGGAATCTAATATTTAAAAAAAATTATAAAAGTTTTTATTAGAAAAAAGGAAAAGGTGAAGTTTAAAAAAGTGATTTTTTTTCCAAAAGAGGCCAAAATGCCAAAAGGACAAAATTTAATTTTTTTTGGGGAAAGAGTGAATTTCAATTTCCTTTGTTGTGTATTTCAATTTCAAGAAAATTGTATTGTAAAATTTCACAAAATCATGAGTTTTAAACTCAATCACAATGTTCAACCATATCTATGCCTCTAATTCATGTTTATGGGTAATTCCATTACACTTGAGTTATTGCATACAACACCTAACATAGCTACAATCATGATGTCTAGGCATCAACCATTCAAATCATCAAGGAGATATAAAGGCACATAAACTCATATCCTCCTCTTCATTTACCCATTTCTTAAAATCAAAAGGCATAAGTCTTGACAGGTGGAATTCCAAAGTATATAGCAAATTATAAATAATTACATCGAAGTAGGTGCTAGTGATTGGATAAACCCTTTTTAGTACTATCTAAGTACCAACTATTAGACTTTTTCTTATACATTTATGCCTATTTTTGGTATCACCAAGTATATAGAAAGGGTGAGCTTATTCTCTACACTACTGGGTATAAAAGAAGGGTACATATAAATAAAGGTCTAGTATATCAGTTTGATAATATATAAAAAGTGAGACCTATATACCTAGATTGATAAGGAACTAATCCATCACCTACCATATTGATAATGGCTTCATAGGGTCCAAAATTCTTTGTAACAAATTCATAACTCCTCAAAGGTGACAATTTTTTTATTTGGAAGACAAAGCTCAAAACTCAACTATAAATTAATTAAATTTGGTCCATAGTAGATTGCTTATATACTGAACATGTAATAGACGTCAATCAACAACATAAGTTTGACAAATCCAACCAAAAGGCTAAGTTAATAATCATGTTTAAATTATCATATGAAGTCCATCCTCACATCTGTTAAGCTAAAACAACTAAGGAATCTTAGGACAAGCTCAAAACTATATATGAGGCCAAAAATGATAGTAATATTATGCATATACAAAGTAAAATCTACTCCCTCAAATTGAGATCAAAATAAATAGTGGAGGCCTTTTAAAAAAATGTTGTAATGCTAAGGGAATAACTTCAATCCTTGGGTGAGATAGTTTGAGATGAATCTCTTACACCTATTATCTTGAGATAATTTCCACCCTCTTATATTATTTTTTTGACCACTTTGACTTTCAAATAATAAAAACCAAGTTTTGAAAAACTGGTAAATATGTTGTAAAAGGAAGAGTCTTTCAATACTCATGACAACCAAGAAGAATATGTTATAGCTTCTCATCAACAAAAAGGGAATAAAATAGTCAAATCTTAATCAAAACATAATCCAGGGTAGAATTCACAAGGAGGAAAATCACAAAAATAATGTCTCATTTATGGTCATCAGGGATATGAACTCAAATATTATTTGTATAATACCTTCAAGATAGGATTTTCTAGTGGTCATAAGTATAAAAAAGGGGACTTGTTAGAAGAAATCAAAATAATTAGTCAATATTGTCAAATAGGAAGAACACGATGATGAAAAATACTTCCTATACTTTTTAGATCTCCATGATGAATCCACATCATAAAGTGACATATGGTATGTTTACTTAGGTATAACCTTACACATGATAGGTAGAAAAGATTATTTTTTTCTCTTTATAGAATACACCCAACAAAAATCATGTTTATTTGGGTGATGATACCTCATACACTGTGCAAGAAATTGGAAACATTGCCTTACCCATAGGCATGTAAACCTATAGAATCACATATGTTCTCTATGTAACCAGTTTAACCCAAAACTTGTTATTAGTTAGTCAACTCTTAGACCATAATTTTAAGATTAACTCTGACTATAAAGGTGGACAAAAAATGTGTTTGGTCAGAGACAAATATATAAACTCAAAACATGTTACATGATCATCCAATGTCAATTGTATGTTTTAACTTGATTTCATTCAAAAACATAATCAATAACTCATAGCAAGGGACACAAACTTGACACAATTATGGTACATAAGATTTGGCCACACTAGTTTTGTATATATCAACACACTCCACCACTATAACATGGTAATAGGATTACCACCTCTTAAAAAGGGTACATATAAATGTCATGAATGATGAGTAGGTGAGTAAATTAGAGTTCCATTTCAAAAACTTATTTATATCTAATGGTAAACTTGATCTGGTTCACCCCAATTTGTGTAAACCAATGGCATCTAACCATGTTTTATTTAAATACTTCATGTTCTTTGTTGATGATTATTCTAGAAAAATGTGGATCTACTATGTGAAGATAAAGAGTCAAGACTTTGAAACTTTTAGTAAATTTAAAGTGGCTTTTGAAATATAATCTGGTCAAAAAATCAAGACCCTTTGCTCAGATCATGGGGGGAATTCATGAGTAATGAGTTTAAATAGTTTTTGCAAGAAAATAACATTCATTTCTAAATGTCCCCTCTACATACACCATAAAAAAATACAATTGTTGAATGGATTAATATTACTATTGTATAAATGGGGTGATGTATGATACATTATTGAGGCTTGAAAAAGGCATTTTGGGAAAAAAATTTCAAAATTGTTATATATCTACTCAATAGAGTACCCACTATAACTCTTAATGGAGTAACTCCACATGAAGCTTGGTTAGGAAAAATCTATTTGTAGCACGTTCAAATTTTTGGATTCCAAATAAGTATGCACATTCCCAAAGTGGAATAGACTAAAATTGATATGAAATCCAAAATATATGAGTTTTTAGGGTACAATCAAGAAACACTTGCCTATAGACTCATGTATCCAAAAACTAGATAAATATACACTAGCAGGGATGTTGAGTTCTTTGAAAATAAAGAAGAATAATCTCCTTTTATAGGCTCACCTAATAAAAAAACTAGTCCCATAGAGAATACAAAAGATGGTAATCTCCCAGATGAATACAATAATGATAATGGGAATGACGATAGAACTCCACCACCCACATGAAATAATCAATGTATGCCTAAATGGCTTATAAATACAATTAGATATGAAAAATTAGATGGTGTTCCATACAAATACAACACTAGACCAAGGACTCATAGTATGGCTTGAGGAGAGGTCAATTTGGCCTTAATGATTACAATTATTGAATCTATCAATCCTTCTACAATTCAAGAAGCCCTATAGTTGAAACTTTGGAAAGATGTCATGGATGCATAATATAATTCATTGATGAAGAATAAAACATGGAAGCTCGTAGATCTTCAACTAGGGAAGAAGCCAATAAGATGCAAATGGATCTTCAAGATCAAATACAAAGTAGATGGTAGTCTCAAAAAGCACAAGGCAATATTGGTTATAAAAGTGTATGCTCATAAAGAAGGCATTGACTATGAGGAGACATTTGCTCCCATAGTAACTATCAAAACAATCAAGATGAATTTTTCTCTAGCTACACAATTTGGATATAAATGCCATCAAATGGACATGAAAATTTCCTTACTTAATGGAGACTTATAGGAATAAGTGTCAGGATCTAGGAAGCAAAATTGATTACCAAGCAACTAAATATGTGGAATTAACCAGAATCACAAGTAACTAAAATTCAAAAATAACACAGAATATGAGAGATAATACCCAATTGTATAAATACTCTTCCAGAAGGAAATGCAACAAAGAAGATGCCACAGTCTTCTTCCCTACACACCTCTAGGGCTCCCACACCTCTATGACATAAATAGAAAATCTCTTCAAGAGCTCACTCTCTCTCTTACAGTCCCAACACATAACTCAAACATAGAGTTGGTTTTCACCTCCAACCAGTCAGTATCACTACTGCCAGTACCACCAATCAGTATCACTACTACCACTACACAAGTACTCCACATACTCCATGACTGAGTACACACTGTACTCCAAGTACACAACATACTCCAAGTAGATCTCCCTTGATCTTGCTACCTATTGTGTTGCTGATCTCCCTGATCTTGCACACCTGCAAATCACCCTAGTTCTGCACACCTGCAAACCTAGATCTCTCTCACACACACACACCTATAGATTAATGATCTTACTTACCACATGTAGATCTCTAAACATGGCCTTGCACACCTGTCGACCAAGATCATACATACATGAAGAACCCTTCTGATTCTCCAAACTACCACCCCTGTGGATCTTCTACCAAAACTTGCACAAATTGCAGCTCTACTTGATCATACACACTTGGTACCCCTATGGAACTAGGAGGAACACACCTTGCTCTCTTCACTCTGAATGAGCTAACCTTGCTCAGCTCAACTAGCACACAAATTACAATACAGCCCATGAGTCTATTATATAGATCTCATGGAAACAATAATTAGACATCCAATTACAATAATTAGATCCATAGCTCAAGACTAAAATTAGCCTTTCAACATGCAAACAACTAGTTTTTTAACTAACTATTTGTGAACAAGCAGTTCTAGAACCACACAAGTGATTGACGTCGGTCCCTGTCTATCTAGGGATAACCAACATCGGCTGATCCCTGACTGATGTCAGCAGCTTCTTGTCTACACCTGATCGACGTCAATTGGCCTGACCGATGCCAGTGACTGTGACACTCAGCAACCTCCTCCAATGTTTGCATTAGTGAAGCTTTTAGCTCCATAACCTAACAATCTCCCACTTGGAGATAAATAGCTACACTATACCTATACCTGTACACCATCTAATTTGTTTCCTAGCTTGTATCCCTCTTCAAGCTCAATCCTAAAGACCAACCATCACACATCCTGTGGTGCAACCCCTGTCATCCAAGTAACCTACCAAATCTGAAGTACTTGACCCTACATAGCATGAATCCCTATTGCTGGTCCCTCTCAGATACCTAAGAACCCATTGAACCACTTTTTAGTGCTTCCTTTTCAGATTGACTACAAACCTACTAACAACTCCCACTACTGGGGCAATATCAGGGAGTATAGGTACTCAACCTCATCATGTGATTGGGGACCCTACTCTATGAATTGTCCATCCATAGGTGTGCTTCCATATTCTACATCCTGCACTACCTTCACATAATCATCCTGTGACAACATCAACATGTGATCTTACCTATCTCTAGGATTACTCATGCCAAAGAATTTCGCTGCTCCCAAATCTTTCATGGTAAACCACTAAACTAACCTTACCTTTAGCTTAGCAAAAACATGTATGTCTGAACCTTCAACTAGCATACCATCCACATATAGTAATAGGATAATGTTGTGACCATCATCTAACCTAGTAAGACAAACACAATGGTTACACTGACATTGACTAAAGCCCTACTTTGTCATCCACCTATCAAACCTGTACCACTATCCTGCAGCTTGCTCAAGACGATATGACCTGGCCTTTTGTCTCACGTATCCATTCTCTCTATTCTTTAACCAAGGAATTTATTCATCTTTCAGTGCTTTTATACCAGCTGGCAACCCTACCAAATTTCCTATTTGGTTTTGCATCTTAGGAATCAAATTCCACATTCATGCCATACTCTCACTATTTCCTAGATCCTTCCTACTCTGCAGTGAGAAATGAATATAAAGAAGAGGAATAACAAATTTGAGGCTTACTTACCCTTTCAGTCCTCCATATGTGTGTTTGAGACTCCTTGATAGCTTATTGTCTGCCTAAAATCCATTCCAGTGACTGACCTCAATCACCACATAATCTACATCTGATCGACGTCAGTTCCATGCGACTGTCTAGGTCATCGATGCTAGTTATCCTATCGATGTCAGTCTCCACCTGCCTGACACCACCGACTCCTCTGGTCTGCACATAACTAACATTGGTGCCTATTTATTTGATGCCAATTTTCCTTGACCAACATCAGTACCTGTGTTCACCTGTGAGTGATGACTTTTTACCTGTGAGCTCTCTTTGGATCAAAACCCTATCCAAACTACCCTGCTCAGAGTTACTCAGCCTTCTCCACTAATCTCTATTCATCATCTCCTCCATAAACACCAAGGCTTTCCAATTCTTAAGTTTGTCAAAGACATCTGACTTCTACTTAAGAACATGCATCTCTTTCTTGCTCTTGTGACCAAGCCTACAAAGCCACATCTTCACAATAGAAGAAGAATCAATAATACAAGCAGGTAGATAAAGAGTACCTACTTTCTTACCACATGCTAATTCAAGTGCATCCTTGGAAACATTCCAAGAATCCACTATGAGAGTTCCTGTGCATCTCTCATCACCCAACTTTCCTAAAGAAATTAGTTGCATCTTCAAGACTCAGACCTGCATGACCTCCTTCAACACCCATGTGTTGGCCATCTACAATTTCAGCCATACTTCCCCTTTGCCAATACTTTGACAAGGCTCACCAACCCCTAAATAATCTTTCCAAAGTCTCCATGGACCATAACATGTAAAAATACTCTATTTGGGGCTGCATGGAAAGAGGCAACAGAATCTATAAAACAATATTCTACTTTATCAAAGGAACATCCCAGAGCATCCTGTGCAACAACACTTGCAACATCTGCTTCTTCAGTTCCTTCATGTTGATCTCCTACCAACCAACAATCTTTCTTTACCTACTCTTTTTTTCCATAACACCATAATTGACCATTCGTGCCTTTGAATTCCTCCATTCTTAGTGTACTTTTTTCTACCACTACTATACTCCCACTCAATTAGAAAACCCCTAAGAGTGACCTATAATTAAACACAAACCTGCTCCTTACAACCTTAGCTCTGATACCACTTGTCAGGATCTAGGAAGCACAATTGATTACCATGCAACTAAATATGTGGAATTAACTAGAATCACAAGTAACTAGAATTCAGAAATAACACAAAATATGATAGATAATACCCAATTGTATTAATACTCTTCCAAAAGGAAATACAACAAAGAAGATGCCACAATCTTCTTCCTTACACACCTCTAGGGCTCCCACACCTCTAGGACGTAAACAATAAATCTCTTCAAGAGCTCACTCTCTCTCTTATGGTCCCAACACACAACTCAAACATAGAGTTAGTGTTCACCTCCAACTAGTCAGTATCACTACTTTCAGTACCACCAATCAGTATCACTACTACAAATACATAATTACTCCATGTACTCCACAACTGAGTACACACCATACTCTAAGTACACAATGTACTCCAAGTAGATCTCCCCTGATCTTGTTACCTATTGTGTTGCTGACCTCCCTAATCTTGCACACCTATAAATCACCCTAGTTCTACACACCTACAAACCTAGATCTCACACACACACACACACACAGACCTGTAGATCAATGATCTTACTTACCACATGTAGATCTCCAAAGGTGGCCTTGCACACCTACCAACCAAGATTTTTACATACATGAAGAAGCCTTCTAATTCTCCAAACCAGCACCCCTATGGATCTTTTACAAGAACTTGCACAACCTACAGCTCTACCTGATCATACACATTTAGCACCCCTATGGAACTAGGAGGAACACACCTTGCTCTCTTCACTCTAAAGGAGCTAACCTTGCTCAACTCAACTAGCACACAAATTATAATATAGCCCATGAGTCTATTATATAGATCTCATGCAAATAATAATTAGACATCTAACTACAATAATTAGATCCACAGCTCAAGACTAAAATTAGCCTTTCAACATGCAAACAACCAGTTCGTTAACTAAGTATTCGTGAACAAGCAGTTCTAGAACCACACAGGCGACCGACATTGGTCCCTATCTGTCTAGGGATGACCGATGTTAGTCGATCCCTGACTGATGTTGGTAGCTTCTTGTCTTCACCTGACTGACATTGGTTGGCCTGACCGACACCGATGACTGTGACACTCAGCAACCTCCTCCAATGTCTGCATCAGTGAAGCTTTTAGCTCCACAACCTAAAAATAACTCTACATGAATCAACTAGAAGGTTTGTCAAAATAGGAAAATAAGATAAAGTTTTTAGACTTGTCAAATCATTGTATGGTCTTAAACAAGCTCCCAAAGCATGGTATATAAAGATTGATGAGCATATCTTAAAATTTGGATTTAAAAGGAGTCCATACGATCCCAATATATATCTCAAATAATAAGGGGGAGATAGTAATTATCATTTTATATATTGATGAATTAGTCATCACTAGTAGTTTAGTGAAGATGATAGAATCAATAAAGAAATATTTAAATTGATCATATGACATGATATATCTCAAGCTTCTACATTATTGTATTGGCTTATAAGTTTGGTAGAGAGAAAATTACATTTTTTATCTCATCTCAAATATGTCATGACAATGCTCAATAAATTTCACATGATGTATAGAAAACTAATTACCACACCTATGGAGACAAAACTTTATCTATCTTGAGCAGATCCATCATCATAGGTAAATGCAACTCTATGTCAACAATTGATGGGAAGACTCATTTATCTAACCTATACTAGTCCATAAACTGGTTATGCTATTATTTATCTCTCAAAGTTCATGAAAAATCCCAAGATCAGTCACTAGAAAGCAACAAAGTGAGTATTAAGGTACATAAGATGAACTATTGATTTTGGCCTAGAATAAAAGAAGAACGATAACTTCTTCTTGATAAGATACTCGCATTTAGATCATGCAAGAAACATTGATGAAATAAAATACGCTACAAGATTTATATTATTTTTTGATCTAGAAAGATATCATGGGGGAGTAGGAAGCAAAATTTATTTCAAGGTCATCCATAGAATCATAATATCACAAAACAAGAGGAGTTTCCTATGAAGTGATTTGGCTCAGACTTATAATTAAAGGATTTGGATTACCATAGAATCAACCAATAATTATTAATGTAGACAATGGAGTATTGAAGTTGTTAACAATCCAAAATTTCATGAATGCACTAAACACATCAAGGTGCAAGTTCATGTCATCTGTGAACATGTTAAAAATAACAACATCCAACTATTTCCCAATAGATCAACAATGTTTAGATGTTTTTACTAAAGAACTTGCATGAGAAAAAATTAAGGCATTCATAGAATTTATCTCATATTCACTTGAGACAATGTTAAATTAAGGGGGGATTATTGAGGTGATTAATTCACCATTATAAATAAATGAGTAATATTTAAACACATCAAGGTGCAAGTTCATTTCATCCATGAACATGTTAAAAATAAAAACATCCAACTCTAGTATTGCCCAATAGATCAATAATGTGCAAATGTTTTTACTAAAGAACTTGCATGAGAAAAATTTGAGGCATTCATAGAATTTATCTCCTATTCACTTGAGACAATCTTAAATTAAGGTTGTATTATTGGGGTGATTAATTTACCATTATAAATAAATGAATAATATTTAATCACTCATATTATATAGTGAATAATAATTACATATGTAAATTATACTCAATGTAGGTAGTTAGGTAGTTTTTATTAGGTATTAAATCTTAATATCCTTTATAACATAGTATATTGTAACTCCCATGTAATATTTGGGACATTTTTTTGTTTAGATTAATTTTCTCCTCCTTATTATGTAGGGACTATAACAATCTTGTTTTCATATATAAATATGAAGATATGTAATGATTTTGATGATGGAATAAATTCATTTTTATTATTCTTCAAGATCTGATTCCCTAAATGGTGCTACCTTTAGATCATAGTAAGCCTTGACCTTAACAACTTGGATGAAATATTTCCTAATCACATATTTTAGTTCGCCATTGCTTACGAGAGTTTCAAAGTAATAATAAGAGTGCTTCTAGCCTAAATATTCATCCCTAAATCTTCATCAATGCTATTATGAATTTGAAATATTATTTCTTGCTTTGAAATTTTATCTAGGACATGGTTCAATAGTAATAATAGAGATGTTCATGTTCCTTCTATCCTAATAATAGTGACATTAGGGTAATAATAGTTGTCTCCCATTTCTTTAAGGCTCCTCCTTAGGTTTTTTGACAACCTAGGCATCAGATTCCCATGAATTACTTGAAACACTTGAGGATATACCTCATCAAATATATTTTAAATTTCATTTTTGAACTTGTATATGAAAATAAAAAATAATATTCATTGATCCTATTCCTACTACCTATGACTTTCTTAAAATAAAAAGATGTAAAAAACAAAGCTAAAATTTGAAACTTGAAGATTTTTTTTATTCGTTATAAAAACTAAAAACAGTATATTGATCCCCTTAGTCATACAATATTTTTACCATCCCACTAGACATGGCATAAAGTGAACAAGGACTACATATAGGGGAGGTTAGTCTTGTGTTACTCCAATGAAAGAAATCAAAATAACACACTAAAATCCTAACACCTCTAGCCTAGACACCAGGAAGAGCATAGGTAAAAAGCATTCACATGAAAACACAACTAAAAAATATAAGAAATCACTATTTTACCTTCCTTGGAGCTCCAAATGGCTTGATAAAATGGCTTGCTCAGTTTTTGCATTAACAAGTCTTTAACAACGAATCTTGGTATGCTCCTTCTCTCCTTGGCACCTTGGCTTGGTTGTTTGGATTATGATTTGGGCATGGTAACATTAATTGAAAGCATTGTCTCTCTAAAAATTAACATTATAACATTTTTTTGGAACCAACATCCCCCTTTTTTCACTGCTTTGAAAAATGGGTCCCTTGTTAATATTTTAAACTATTTATATCCTAACATGGTTTACATGGTATTGTTATGTATTGAATTTGTGTATCATCCACCTATAAATGGAATGGGTCCTTACCTAGTTAATTGTGGTTTATTAACTAAACCTAATGATAATAAATCTTAAATGATGAAGTGTAGGTTTAATGGAGGAAGGTAGGGTTCCAGAGCAAGAAACCCTAGGGGTTTGAATTTAAATTTTTGTGGGAGAAATTTTAGCAAGAATTGTTCCTTTTAAAATACCCTAGGTTTCATTTTACATTAAGGCTCAATTATGTTTTTTAAACATGCCCAAACCTTGACATAAAATTATACTTAATTCCCTTTATATGTCCCTTCCCTTTCTAAATCCCACCTAACCTTGTTAAATGTTGTATTTCTGAAGCCCTTTTTCATCCTAAAAGATTTAAAGGCCTTATCAATATTTCATCCTATGTTCAATCCCAAAGTACCTTCATGTTTTTTGAACATGAATCAAAAGTTAGCATTCACCTAAAATCCTAATCCAATGGAATGAGATCCTCCTAAAACAAACTACATGATAAACACTGCTCATTACAAAAGTTTCTATGGTATTTATTTTGATGACCTACCTCCCATCATTTGATGTTCACAAGGATGTTTTTGACGTTAGTGAGGCCTTAAAAATAATCCCTATCCAAAATTTTATATTTATTCCAAAAGAGGACCTTATAAACATTAAAACTTAGGCTTATCACATTAAAACATAGGTCATAGTGTTTTTAATACTATTAATATAAGAATTAATCCCTTAGCCTAAGCCTATGTATATTATGAACTGACTTAATAGTTGTGCATCTTGAAAGATATGACATCCCACATTCATCTAGGGATCCTGATCTAATGGTAGAAGATTATAAGGTTTGTCTAAGGTTGAACCAATTAGAAATGATCTTGTAGATCATAATTGATAATTCATGCTTCATCATCAAGCTTGATTCAATGGCCCATATCGATCCCAAAGTCCTGAGAGCACTAAGAATGCGATGCATGACATGCTACCATTCAGATAAAGGAACGTCAAGAGTTTAAAATTGATAATCATTCTCCAATCATTTGATGTTCATGAGGATTCTTTAACATTAGTGAGAATGTCAAATTTAAACATAGTCGACCTATCAACCAATCAACTTTGACCTTGTGGATCATGATCAATAACTTGCACTCAATAATTGATCCTAATATAATGGCACAAAGTAAAGGTGGAATTTTCAACTCAAAACCTTAGATCTTGATGGATTGACACATGGATAAACTTTATCTATTCATTTCTTAAGAAAACCAAAGTGTGCCACTTGGTGTAACCTAGTCATCTAAGACTCGAATGCCCAATCAAAATGAAATTATTATTCTTAAATAAAGGGCTCATGTTCATCCTTGGGTTTTTATCTAATGGAGTGAAAAAAAAGGATTTATTTAAAAACAAATGGCTAGTCTTAAAAAATATTCCTATGAGATAACATGAAAACAAGCTTAGAGAGGTCCACGTTAGTGCCATGTAAGCACTAAAAGGCAATCCCAAGATATAGAACATTTGAAAAGACAAGATTTCATAAGTGGTGCTATTTATAATATCTAAGGCATGAATACATTTATGAAAGACATCACCGTCACCATTAAAGCCTCAAAAACCCTATGAGAATAGCTTAAAGCCTTGAAACTTGACTAAATAAGGACCTAACTGCATTAAGCAAGCTCAAATTATCATCTTGAGTATCAAGGCTAGGCATATTCTAAGGTAATTAAGATCATGGTAGTGGAAAGGCAATAGTGGAAGGAAGAGATATACTTGTATCTATCCATAGACTATGAAGGTAGATGATTTAGGGACACTAAATTAGACATAGGGGCATTCACCAATGGAATGAAGAATTAGTCCAAGATTTTCTTTACCATTGAAGAGTTGTAGCCTTTGTCATCCAGTGAGTAAATGGTGGAAGTCACCAAAAGGATGTTTAATGACCTGGTTGTAGTCTAAATGATATGTCTTCATCAAGATATTTCCAAACCATAGGTACTACCCTATATTGACATCCTTATACCCTTGTTTATGGATTATAGGATTGATAATGACTAGATTATGAAAGAAGGAGAGTCAAGGAAGATTTATTATGTTTCCCCAATGGCCTTTGAAGGCTACTATAAACTCCTCAAAACCCATATTGACTTCCCCTCCATAAAATATTGGACTAACTAGCATAGCCTAGATGTCATCCTAAGACCATGGTTAATCCAAGGGACTCATGTATCTTGAAATCATGATGGTAGGATCCCCATCATACAATTATGGGAGGGCATCAAGATCATTATGACCTTATTAAATAGAGCCTTTGAAGTAGCCAGCACCACCTACATTTACCCTAGGTGGGTTTCATACGTATACTTCATGATAGAATAAAAACTAACTCCACCTATTGGGGAGCTAATTAGTATCCACTTAGGAAGGAAGTTTTATAGTATTAAGAATAATATACTTCAATAATTCACCATGATGTCCTATCTATTAGAATCAATTATGGAATCCACCCATATTCTTAGTGTTAATAATTGGTCTTCCCATATCAGAATCACCATCTCCCATCATTACTCCAAGCTTTATATCTTCACGTATAGGGATCATATGCAATTAATCTATGACTACCTATATCCCATATTATTATTTAGAGCATCATAGGCCATGCCCAAGATTCACCCTCTTATCAAAATATATGCTGATATCATGGGATACATTTGGTTTTATCTAGATTGCACTATCTATAGGATTGAGGGTACCATGACACAACCATTTAGGTTACCTATTTATGTTTCCCTTATGTTGGCTAAACAAGAAATTATGTAATAAATCTCCCATGGAGTTGATAACACCTATAGAGAAAAGAGGAAGGGTATTTTTTTATCCCTTCTCATTTTTAATTAGGAGAACCTTGATTAGGGACTAGAAGCAATTAGACATTGTGTCCACATAGACAGATGCCTTCTACATTTATAAGGATGAACTAAAACAATGGGAGCGAAATAACAAAGTTATCCCTCACTTAAAATCAAGGTAGCTAACCAAGGTGGCTTATGAGCACATGGTTGGTCCTTATGACCATTTATATACTAAAGCTACAAAATTTTAAGAGGTCCTTGCTAGATATAGACATCATGGTTCAATCTTGGGCACAGGTTACAAAGGGAGGAGAAACCAACTATGGAGATATGGAAAATTAACCCATTGCAATATCATTTGTTTCCCTCCACTTCAAGTGCACCTCCAAGTTATCCATTATAGATAATAGTAAACATTTTAGGACAAGGTGTAATAATACTAGAAGAAAGGCCAGGTAAAGGCCCTTCATCATTAACCTAGCCTCTAAGACCATCTCCCCCAGTAGATCACATTGATATGGTTACCTTAGAACCATATGAAATATTGGATGAGTTCTTCAAGGAACTTATAGAAACCTATGGATCTGACAAAGAGGGTGAGGAAGCCATAGCTGATGTGGTACAATTTGAAGGACCTTAAATAGGTGAGGAAGAGAAGGGCAAACAAGTGGCATTAGAATTGGTCCCTGTCACTTAGAAGAAGAGAGAAGCTAAGATGGCCCTTGTTCCTAGGTCCTCCAAAAGACCAAAGTTAACATGGACCCATCCCATCAGTGAAGTGAACATATTCAGTGATGAATTACCAATATATGGACCTATCATCCCAAACTAGTTCATATATGGGAAATTCCAAAAGGGTCCATCCCACTCTCAATTATGGGCAATCATTAGCACTTCAGGTGTGGACACCCATGATAATATCAAACCTTGGATCAAATATCTCATGAAGGAGAAAGAAGAGAGGAGAATTGTTGAGGCTACAATAAAAAGTGGTAAGAAAATGAAAGATCTAGGGGCATCAAGTGGCACTAGGATTAAAACCCTAGAGTACCCAAACTCTCTAAACTAGTGGCCACTATCATCTATAATCTAGATATAGCAAGGTTTGAAAGGGTGACAACCAATAAATCTGCCATTAGCACCAAGGAATTCACCTCTCAAAATGTGGAACCTTTTTTAAGCCTAACTCCTATAAAAGGGAAAGTAGTAGGGGAACATGCCATCTATCAAGAGGATGTGGCAAGTTTGGTGGTGTCCCAATCAATAATGACCTTGGATAGAATCTAGGGGATGCAATAGAGGATCACTAGTTTGGTAAAGGATAAGAAATACTTGGAAGAATAGGTTACATTTTTAGTCCTTGAGGATGTAATGAAGCTACTGGATAATTCCTTCTTTGACACATTTGAAGGGTTGAAGATATTGAAGATCATATCAAATACCTTGACCCATAAAATTGAGAAATCAAAGACATTAATAACTTAGTGGTATAACTTTAGAGATTAGGAAATTGAATTGATTAATTTCGATCACACCAATCAGGTCCAAGGCATCAAAATCATCAAGTTGAAGAATTTACATGCCCTCCATGGAGTTAGTTAACATAACATACTAGACATGAGCAACTGGTGTGACAGTGTTAGTAGCTTCATAGAGGAGAACAAAGTCTTGATGGAAAGGATGGAGAATCTCTTGAAGGAACTATTTGAAAGACCATCTAAGACAAATTTCACATGCTTGATGGAGGATGAGGAGTTTAGGGAAAGGGTTAGTCTCTAAATCTAGAGCATTAAATACAACTAGGGATAGTATACCAAGGATAATTATAAGGTTTTAATATCATCATCACATAGAGAAAGTAGATTGTTAAGGCCTAATGCATTTAAGATCTCAATCTTAATGGTGATAGGGAATTTGACACATTGGCAAGTCAAGAAGAGGATTGCTTGATGAGGCCTGCCATAGATTTTAAGCTCATCAATGAACAATACACTAAGGTAAATAACATCCTTAGATAGTGACTCAAGGGTCCCACAAATGTAGCTTAAAAAAATATTATTTTATAAAATATATGCTAGTCTATTATCATACATTTATCCTTTGTCAAAATTGGCATGAAATCCTTTTGTACTGTATCTTTGTATTAAGAACAACTGTGCTTAGCTTGTATGTGGGTATTTTGAGAGGGTTAATTGGTAAACCACCTATGTTTCCTATAAATAGGTGGGGATTACCATTTTTTAAAGGGAGAGACTTGGAGAAATTTGTATACAAAAGAGCATTTAATAAAATTATGGAATTCTGAAAAGATGGTCTGAATAGTTTTTTGAAAGCTAATACTATCTCTCAATTGCATGTTATTATCTTAAATTTGAATGGTTCTCTAAATTTTGAGCTAATTTTTTTTTCATAGGTCTATTAATTTGTCATAATTCTAGATTAACTAAAAATATCTTAAGTATACTTCATTTTATTTGCTCTACATTTGGATGTGCATATGCTATTTAGGTTACAGTAGCAAACTTTTAATGTAAACTTGGTTCTTACTTGTGGTTTATATATCGTCTTTGAAGCTTGCCTGGTTTGTGATGCAATCTGAGTTTATACTATTTTACACCAAAAATTGGTTCATGTATGTTTAAAGTAATTATAACTTTATCATAATATTCAAGATCGAAATCTGCAATCACATTCTCTTTTATGCCTTACCCTTCCTTTTTCTATTTTATTTATCAAAAATCACCTATTTTACAGATCATTATTAATATCCATTTAGATTAAATCATAGGCTTAGATTATCACAAAAATATAGACCTTATTGTCTCCCAATCACTAATTTAAATAAATATTTTGGATAGTTCCCATAATCTATTTCTATTCCACCACATACATCAACAAAATAGTCACAAACTATAACTCATGCCCTAGAGTCTTTGAATCCTAAAATGAGAAGTGTTCATAAACACTTAAGAGCACCTATGAGGTAATTAGAAGCATCAACATGGATCCTCCCACTAGAACTAGAAGGAGGGCATGTTTGATTAATTTAAATGATTCCTACATTAAATATAAAGGATTCTTAACCCTTATGAGTGATTATTCACTATAATTGATAAGATAATTAATATAAGTGGTTTCTCACATATCTTTTCACTTTGTTAGGCAATGATCTTAGTTATTTTCAAGGAAATGGTTAAATTATAGTGAAGATGGCTTCTAGATTTAATAATTCATAGTATTTAAAATTAGAATGGTTTATTTTGGTTGAAGATTAACCATTTTTGGTGAATCTTCAGTTCATTTGTGTCACAAGTTGTAAAGAATGGCCATCTTTGCATAATTTAACACATCTTTGAGCTTACTTAGTCAAATATCAGTGTCTTTTGTCCCTTTACGAGTAAATATTCAAAAAAATAGGCTTGGTGTGTAGGTTGATAATAATTATTTGTGAATTCTAACTTATTACACAATATTTTAAATAGGATCCTTAATTTTCAAGTTGTAATTGCCAAGAATCAAGACTAGATCACATTCATAGATAAGAGAGCCCTTTCTCAAGCCAGAAAATCATAGGATAACTAGGAAGGAAATAAGAAGGCACAAATATTCTAAGTCTCTACCATCTTCACCCTTGCAAGGGGTTCCTACATTCAATTTTCACTCAGATATGGCATGACTTAGAATTTTCGCCATCAATTTAGTAGGTGTAGTTCATGACTTGCTTTGTAATCCTAAAACGCATTTACCATATTTAGTCCAACTAGTGTTACAAATGTAGAAGAACATGTTAAGTCTTTCAAGGCTACCTTAAGGTTATTAAATATCATCCATGAAGATGTAGCTTGTAGATTATTTCATTTTACATTCAAAGATGTTCCATATGAATGGTTACTCAATTTTCTTGACAATTATATTACCTAATGGAATAATTTTAACACTATCTTTATTGATCAATTTAGAAAAATTAAGCCCCTATGTCATTTATCACCAATTTAGTACCATTAAGAGAGATGTAAATGAACCCATTAGATCCTTTAACTCTAGGTTCCAAAATAAGTTTAGTCAGATCATGGATCCCTACAAACCTAATGAGGATTTATCTTTATAAGGTTATAAAGATTGGGTTGACCCTATGACTTATGTGTTTCTTAAAAGGGCTATCCCAGCTATCAACACATTAGCTCAAGTTTATTTTGAAGTAGTGGTTATTAGTGACTAAATGTAACCTCAAGGACATATGGCTTATTATGTCCCAAATATTAATACTCAGATGCTTTCATTAAAACTTTTCCCAAATAATAACCAAAATGCTCCAACATTACACCAACTCCCTACTTTTAATGTATTAACTACTAACCATGTTACCCCTAATTAGAGCCTAGGTTTCTTGAGTCATCAAGATACTAATGGATTTCACACCAATGACCAAAAGGCTTTAGTACTAGTCAATGGTTAACAAGAACCAAGTCCAAGATTTTGAGACCCAAAAGAATGAGAATGAATCTATACAAAAGATGGTCCAAAATCTCAACACAAGTTTCTTGTAATTGAGAAAATAAGTTGGAAATGCTAATGACAAATCTAGGAAGAACTTCACTTTCTAAAAGTGTAATAGGCCTTAAAATAGATTTTAGAATGATATTTTCTACAATAATAAAGCTAATGAGCCTTCCTCTAGAAAAAATACTATGGACATCAATCTCATTGATATTGCTTTACCAGACTATTGTAGGGTGCATGCTACCTCTAAACATGGTGATATTGATTTCATTTAGTTCTGAAAGGCCTTTGAATCTTTCAAAGAAGAACTCAATACCTTTGAATTATTCCCAAATAGAGATACTAATGCAAGTCCTTCTAGATTCCAACCATTTGACCAAGTGCACATGATAGAGACATTTCAATTTCCTTTCCAAGAAGATAATAAACCTGAGAATATTCCTAAAGAGATTCAAGAATTCTAGTAATTCTTGAAGACATACCCTCTGAGAAATAGAGAACAAAAGCAACCATTAACTACTTTCACTCCCCCTAACAATTATAGGACTCCTCTAAACACTACATCAAGGAATGATCCTGAACCACCTAAGGGTAGTTATTTTGAATCTACTATTGAACCTTCATGAAAAACTAGTTAAAACATTATGGAAGATATGAAAAAGATCAAATCCAATGTTACTCTACATGAGGTAACTCAGATTACAAAACAAAGAGATTTACTCTTGTAATCCCTGTTTAAGAAACCTGGGAAGCCCCCTAAGAGTGATAGTGCAAATGTAACTATTTGAGTGACTAAATTAGTGTCCCCACCATTATTAATTATAGTTAGGATATTTGGGAAGAATGTCCATAATTGTCTTTTATATTTTGGAGACTCAACCAATATTATACTTGCTAGAATATGTGAATAACTTGGGTTAACTCCAATCAAGTCTAATAGGGTGGTTACTCAATTGGACAAATCCAGATTCAAGGTCATTAGGGAACTATTAAATGTGCATATAAAACTAGCTACTAAACCAAGGGTTCAACAATTTATTGATATCCAAGTGGTAGATATTCCTAATGCTTATGGGTTAATCTTAAGTAGAGAATGGACTAAGGCATTAAATGGTTACATGTCCATTGACTGCTCCCACTTATGGTTACCATGGAAGGGTATCCCAAATTAGATAAGTGTAGAGAGGGAGCCTAGGATGAGACACATGATAACATAATATAATGCTATTAATGAAAAGGTGAACTTCTTGGATTTTGACTAAGGAGTTTTTACTCTAGAAGTAATAAAGGAACCTTGTTCCAAAAACCCACCTCCAATGCCTCGTTTATGGAAGTTGTATGTGGATGGTGTTAGGTGTAAATCAAGATCAAGATTTGGTATTGTATTGATAGACCTAGAAGAAAAGAAATATAATGATTCTTATATGTAACAATTCTCATGAATGAACAATTTAGCTGAGTATGAAGCTCTCATCTCGGGATTACAACTCGTTATTAAAAATAAATTTAAAGAACTCATTTTTTATGGAGATTTTGAGTCGGTGTTCAACCAAGTAAGAAGTAAATACCAATACAAGATATCTTACCTCAAGAGATAAATGTTTAGAGTTTGGTATTTTATTCAATCTTTTGATGCTCTCAACATCTTATCTATTCCTAGGGAAGAAAACAAAGCTACTAATGAGCTTTCCTCTATTACAGCTAATCTCATTCCTAGTCATGGTTCCCCTAACATTAGTATTGAGATAATACCATGTCCCTCAGTCCCTAACAACATAAATAACTTCCAAGTTTTCAATGATGATCAATAAATTATGGATTTCTTGACTAATTCTGGAGCCTTTGAAACTCACATCATTGATGAAATTTCTGTAAAAAGGGAGATTAATGGTAAAATCATCCAATTGAGTGACAATAAGATACCTAAAGGGTTGATTTCATTGGAAAGGCTATTTTATCATGACAAAATTCTTTTGACACTTATGGTGCCAAAAGTAAATGGTAAGGACTACTAGGATGTAGATCTTGGCTCACATGATCAACTCCAATAAGTGAACATAGGAAAGGATTAAATTGAAATGGAAAATAGAAAATCTAGAGATATATTTAAAAAATATAAGGATGTCATTATTTTATCCTATGAAGATCTAAAAATATTTAACCCAAGGGTTATTACTCATACTATCCCCCACAAATAAAATTGTAAATCCTTTAGATAGAATCAAAGACCTATCAATATTGTCCTAGAGCTTATGATCTTTAGGGAAGTCAAGAAACTATTTCATGTAATGATTGTGTTTCCTATTAGTCATTCCACTTGGGTTGCAAACTTAGTCCCAGTTAGAAAAAACAATGGGGAGATAAGATTATGCATAGAATTTAGAAATCTTAATGGAACATTTGAAAAGGATAATTACCCATTGATTTCTCTTGACCAAGTCATCCAAGTTGTTTTAGGATCTGATATGATTTCATTTTTGGATATAATCAAGTGCTTGTTACTCCAAAAGATATGATGAAAACAACTTTCAATACTATATGTAGAACATATGACTATAAAAGAATGCCATTTGGATTAATTAATGTAGGATCCACCTTTCAAAGGGCCATGGACCATGCTTTCAAAGGTCTAGTGGGCAAGTCAATCATCATTTATGTGGATTATGTTACATTTTTCTCCAAGAATAAGAAGGAACACTTTATGCACTTATAGTAAGATTTTTAAAGATGTAGGAGGTATGGAATATCCCTCAACCCCAAGAAAAGTATCCTCTATGTCACTAAAGGAAAACTAATGGGGCATGTCATTACTAAAGATGGTATTTCCATATATCTTGAGAGAGTGGAATCCATCTCCAAAATTGAGCTCCCCAATAGCCAAAAAGTGTTTAAATAAATATTTAGTAAAATTAAATTTTTGAGGAAGTTCATCTTAGGCTTTGCTAAAATTATCAAACCTCTGAATGATATGCTTAAGAAATATACTAAAATTTCTTGGAATGAAGAATCAAAAAATACCTTTGTTGACATCAAAAAGGCAATTGGTCAAGCCCAAGTCTTGATAAGTCTTGACTTTTCAAAGGACTTTTACTTGTATTCATTTGCTTCTGACCACACCATGGTTGTTATCTTAACTCAAAAGGTTGATGGGAGTGACCATCCTATAGCTTTCATGAGCACCAACTTAAAAAAAGTAGAGGTAAATTATTACATCGTTGATAAACAAGCCTATGCAATGGTAAAGGTAGTAAAGAAGTTTAAACACTACATCCTTAGAAACAAGCTATATATCATCTTACCTAACCCATCCACAAAGCTTATGTTGAGCTAGAATGAGTTTGTGGAATGAAGGGGCAAGTGTATTCTAGTCCTACAATATTATGATATTTAAATGAAGATTTCCAAACTAGTGAAATGTTAGGGTTTAGTCTAGATGATATCCAATACCAATACTAAACTCCATATCATGCAAGTTGAGTAGTAGAACTTCTAACCTAATGAGTGGTATGACTCCCTCATCCACTTACTTATCAATGGTAATTTCCATCCAATACTCAAAAGAGATCATAAAAGAGAATTTAGACTCAAATCAACTCATTATATCATCAAAAATGGAGTCCTATATAGAAATAACTATGAAGGAATATACTTAAGATGTGTGTCTAAAGAATAGGCTTCTCAAATCATGTCTATTTTTCATGAAAAACTAGGTAGTAGACATCTTTCAGGGGGAACCAAAACTCAAAAAATTATTATGGATGAGTACTATTGTCCCACCATATTCAAGGATGTTCATAAACATGTGAGATGATGTCATTCTTACCAAATATTTAACATAAAGAACCAAAGGTAGCCATGCCTTTGCAACCTATGAGAGTGAACAAACCTTTCACATAGTGGGGATTAGAATTTATGGGAGAGATCAACCCCAATTATTTTTAAGGTCACAAGTATGTACTAACTACTACTAATTATTGAACAAGGTGGACTGAAGCTATAGCCATCAAATAATGTAGGACAAAGGAAGTGATCAACTTCTTGGAAGAAAATATTTGCACCAGATCTAGAACCCTAGTTTCCTTAGTATGTGACATTGGATCTACATTTATATCCATTGAAATAACTAAATGGTTTTATGATAATGGAATCTCTTTGAAGTTTTCCTCTAACTATTATCCTTAAGGAAATGGTTTTTTTTTTTTAATCTACCAACAAAAATCTCATGAAGGCAATCAAAAAGTCTACTACAGATAAGCCTAGAACATGGCATAAGCTCCTTAAGTATGCATTATGGGATGATATAATAAGGATCAAACAAGCACTCAAGGCTTCACCATTTATGTTAGTATATGGTTAGGAACCTATCTTCCCCATCACCCTCAAAAAGCATACATTCACATTAATGTAAGAATACATGGAGGAAAACCAAGAGCTTGCTAAATTTAGGATATTAGACATCATTTAGATGGAAGATGCCAAATAAAAGGCATTTTTAGACTTTATTAAGCATCAATAAAGTATGAAAATATGGTTTGACAAAAGGTCCAATATAAAGCTATTCAGATAGGGAGACCTAGTCCTCCTTTGGGATAAGGCATCAGATCCTAAAGGCAAACATGGAAAGTTCACCCCCTTGTGAATTGACCCATACCAAATTATATAAATATTAGGCAAAAACACGTTCAAATTGAAATATACTAAAGGATAAAAGATTAATTTTTCCATGAATGGGCAATATCTCAAGCACTGCTTTGTTGCAACCCCACCAGGGGTCTTCGTAGAATAACATCTGTAAGATTGCTTAGGGTTAGAGTAGGTAGGATATTTAGTTTGTTTTCTTTCTTTTTTTCTTGCTTGGCTTGTATATATTTGTTTTCTAATGTTTATTTGTTTATTTTTGTCTATTTGTTTTGTGTTTTATCATTTTTTCTTGGTTGTGCTCCTTTGTTTTAATAAAATCTTGAAGACTATCATTTCTTAGAATTATTCAATATTCAATCATTTCAAGTGAAGGAATGAATCATACACAAGAATACCTAAGTCTTTAATATAGTATTATGTTACTATATAGATACTTTAAAATACTCACATATAAATTAGTTACCTTTAAAGAATTTAAAAACATTACCAAAGACTAAAAATTTGTTGTAATAAGGATCACATATGTGGAAGGAGATTTCAAAAGTTAAATCATAGTCATGATTTCACTTAAAACACATCATTTTCTAGGATGGAGGTTTAAAATAAAGATGAGTATCCTAATTCCAAGACATTTGACCAAATCATTAAACCTAGCTATCATGGCTCCTAGCCTTTGTTAAAAAAAAAGAGAGACTTAATGCTAAATCAAAAGATGAAAAAGACATAAGTGATTTAGGCAACCTCCACCAAGTATATGGATGCCTAAATGGCAATGAAACAAGTCCATAAATGGAGCCAAAGGTATCTTTGTCAGGGCTATAAATTCTTGGCTAGTAGTAGAGCAATGCTCAAGCCTCCCCTAAATTAAGAGTAGCTATTTCTAAGAGAATATCTAAATATGCTCAAAGTTAAATGTAATGGTCAAAAAGATATGAACCTAGATGTTATTTCCCTAAAGTCTCATGATAAATTTTTATTGGAATCAAAGCACACACATAGCATGTTTAGGCCATGACTCAAAGATTTAAATTCTATACATTTGAAACTTGTTCCAACTTGAATTTAATTTAAATTAATGATGTATGGATTAGAGGAGATAAAGGACTAATGTGTTGGTTTAGCTAAAACTTATGGGTTCTAACATATTTTTATGTTTCCCTTGTAAGTCACCATTGTTGTTGGGACCAATATCCCCTTTTTTTACCTCTTTGAAAAATGTCACCCTTGTTAATATTTCAAAATATTTGTATCTTGGCATGGTTTACATTGTATTGTTATTTCTTGAATTTGGGTATCATCCACCTAGAAAGGGAATGGGTCCTTTCCTAGTTAATTATGCTTTATTAACTAACCCTACTAATCATAAATCTTTAATGATCAAGTGTAGGTTTCATGGAGGAAGGTAGGGTTCCAAAGAAATAAACCCTAGAGGTTTGAATTTAAATTTTTGTGGGAGAAATTTTAGTAGAAATTGGTCCTTTTAAAAGACCCTAAGTTTAATTTTTCATTAAGGCCCAGTTATTTTTTTTAAACATGTCCAAGCCTTGACATAAAATTATACTTAAGTACACTTTTATGTCCCTTCACCTTTTAAGTCTGACCTAACCTTGTTAAATGTTGTGTCTTAAAAGCCCTTTTTCATCCTAAAATATTTAAAGCCCTTATCAATGCTTCATCCTAAGTTCAATCCCAAAGTGCCTTCGTGTTTGTGTAACATGAATAACTAGTTATTATTCACCTAGAATCCTAATCCAATAGCACAAGATCCTCTTAAAATAAACTACATGATAAACACCACTCATTACAAAAGTTTCTATGATATTTATTTTGACAACCTCACTCTCACCATTTGATGTTCATGAGGATGTCTTTGACATTAGCGAGGCCTTCAAAATAAGCCCCGCCCAAAAAAATTATCTTTAGTTCAAAAGGGGACCTTAGAAACATTAAAACTTAGGGTTATCACATTAAAACTTAGGTTATAGTGTTCTCTAATACTATTAATATAGGAATTTATCCCTCAGCCTAAGCCTATGTATATTATGAATTGAATTATTGTTTGTGCATCTTGTAGGATCTAACATCCCATGTTTATCTTGGGATATTCATCCAATGGTGTGATATCAAAAGGTTTTCCAAAGGCTAGACTAATCAAAAATGACCTTGTGGATCACAATCGATGGTTTACACTTCATCACCAAGCCCAATTTGATAGCCTGCATTGACCCAAAGTCTTGAGAGAATTGAGAATACAATTCATGGCATGCTGCCATTTAGCTAAAGGAACCGTAGGTGCTTAAAATTAATAGTTTCACTCTTATTATTTGATGTTCATGAGAACATCTTTGTTGTTAGTGAGAACATCAAATTTAAACATAGTTGTCCTATCAACCCATCAACTTTAACCTCACGGATCATGATTAATATCTCTCACTTGATCACTAATCCTAATCTAATGGCATGAAGTAGAGGTGGAGTTTTTAACTCAAGACCTTAGATCCTAATGGATATTTAATTAGATAAATTACATCCAGTCATTTCTTAAGAAAACTAGAGCATGCCACTTGGCATAACCCAATCATCCAAGACTTGAACACCTAATCAAAATGGACTTCTAGATCTTAAATCAAGGGATCAAATTCATCCTTAGATCTTGATCCAGTGGAATGAAATAAAAGGCTTTATTTAAAAAAAATGGCTAGTCTTAAAAAATATTCCCATGAGATACCATGAAAACACACTCAGGGAGGTCCATGTAAGCACTAAAAGACAATCCCAAGACATGGCACATCTAAAAAGATAATATTTGCATGAGTGGTTCCATTTATAAGATATAAGGCATCAATAGATATATGAAATCCATTACCTTCACCATTAAAGCCTTAGAAATCCTACTAGAATAGCTTAAAGCCTCAAAACATGACTAATTGAGGACTTAACTACATTAATCAAGCTCAAATTATCATCATGAGTATCAAGGATAGGCATATTCTAAGGTAATTAAGATCATGGTAGTGGTAAGTAAATAGTGGAAGGAAGAGATAGACTTGTATCTATCCATAGACCATGAAGGGAGATGCTTTGGGGATACTAAATTATACACAAGGGCATTAGTGAATGGAATGAAGAATTGGTCTAAGATTTTATTTGCCATTGAACAGTTGTAACCTTTGTCATCTAGTGAGTAAATGGTAGTAGTCACCAAAAGGAAGTTTGATGACCTAGTTGTAGTACAAATGATAGGTCTTCATCAAATTACTACAAAACTAGAGGTACTACCCTATATTGACATCTTTACACCATTGTTTTTGGATTGTAGGACTGATAATGATTGGATTATCAAAGAAGGAGAGTCAAGGAGGATTTATTATGTTTCCCTAGTGGCCTTTTAAGGATACTATAAACTCCCCAAAGCCCATATTGACCTCCCCTACATAAAAGAGTGGACTACCAAGCATAGCCTAGATGTCATCCTAAGACCATGGTTAATCTAAGGGACTCATGTGGCTAGAAATCATGATGATAAGATCACCATCATAAAATTTAGGGTTGGCATTAGGATAATTATGACCTTCCTAAGCAGAGCTTTTGGAGTAGCCACCACCACTTATGTTAACCCGAGACGGGTTCCATATGTATACTTCATGATAGAAGAAAATTTAACTCCACCTATTGGGGAGCTAATTAGTATCCACTTAGGAAGGAAACTTTATGGAATTAAGAATAAGATAATTTAGCAATTCACCATGATGTCCTATCTTTTAGAATCATTTATGGCATCCACCCATATTCCTTGTGTTAAAAATTGGTCCTACAATAATAAAATCAACATCTACCATCTTTAATCCAAGATTTATATCTTCAAGTATATGGATCATATGCAATTCATATATGACTACATATATCCCATATTGTTTTAGAGCATCACAAGATATCACATGCCCAAGATACACCCTTTTATCAAAATATATGTTGATCTCATGGGAGACATTTGGTTTTATCTAAACTACACTATCTTTAGGATTGAGGGTACCATGACCTTACCATTTAGGTTGTTTACATTCACCTTAAATTGGTTAAATAAGAAATTGCATACCAAATTTACCAAGGAGTTGATAACACCTATAGAGAGAAAAGGAAGGGAATTCTAAATCCCTTCCCATTTTTGATTGGGAGAACCTTGATCAAGGACTGGAAGTAATTAGAATTTGTGTCTAGATAGAAGGATGCTTTCTAATTTCAAAAGGATGAAATAAAAAATAGGACCCAAACAACAAAGTTTTCCCTTAATTACAATTAAGGTAGCTAAAAAAGGTGGCTTATGAGCACATAGTTTTTCATTATGACAATTTCTATACTAAAGCTACAAACTTTGAAGAGGTATTTGATAGATGTAGACAACATGGTTTCAAGCTTGAGGAAATATTAGAAAGGGAGGAGAAACTAGATGGGGAGAGATGGAAAATGAACCCATTGTAGTATCATTTATTTCTCTCCACTTCAAGTGCACGTCAAAATAAGCCATCATATACAACACTACAAATTCAAGGAGTAGGTGAAATAAGATTGGAGTAAATGCCAAGTGAAGGAACTTCATCATCAACCTAGCCTCTAAGACCATCTCCCCTCATAGAACACATTGATATGGTTGCCTTAGAACCATATGAAATGGTGGATGAGTTATTCAAGGAACTTATATAAACATATGGATCTAATCAAGAGGTGACGAAGCATAGTTGAGGTGGCACAAATTGAAGGACCTAAAATAGGTGAGGAAAAGAAGGGCAAAGAAGTGGTATTGAAATTGGTCCCTGTCACTTAGAAGAAGAGAGAAGCTAAGATGGCCCTTGTTCCTAGGTCCTCAAAAAGACCAAAGGTAACATGGACCCATCCCACCAGTGAAGTAAACCTATTCAGGGATGAATTATAAATATATATACTTGTCATCCTAGACTAGTTCATAAATGGGAAATTCCAAAAGGTTACATTCCACTCTCATTCATTGGCAATCACCAGCACCTCAAGTGTGGACACCCATGATAATATCAAACCTTAGATCAAAGATCTCATGAAGGAGAAATAAGAGAGGATAATTTTTGAGGATTTAAGATAAAGTAGAAATAAAATGGAATATCTTAGAGCATCAAGTGGAAATGGGATTGAAACCCCAAAGACACCCAAACTCTCTAAACTAGTGGCCATTATCATGTATAATCTAGATATAGCAAGGTTTGAAAGGGTGACAACCAAGAAAGACACCATTGGCATTGAGCAGTTCACCTTTCAAAATGTGTAACCTTTTGTACACCTAAATCCTATATAAGGGTAAGAAATAGGGGAGCATCCCATCCATCAAGAGGATATGGCAAGTTTGGTGGTGGCTCAATTAATAATGACCTTGGCTATAATCTAGGGGATGTAGAGGAGGATCACTAATCTAGAAAAGGAGAAGAAAGACTTGGAAGCACAACATACATTTTCAATCCCTAGGGATGTAATGAAAATAATAGATAAGTCCTTCTTTGACACATGTTAAGGGTTAAAGGTCTTGAAGCTCAAGATCAAATACCTTAACCCATAAAATTGAGAAAGCATAAACATCAATCACTTAGTGAAAGAACTCTAGAGATCAAGAAATAGAATTTATTAATGTCCATAACACCAAGTAGGTCTAAGGCATCAAAATCATCATGTTGAAGCATTTTCATGCCCTCCATGGAGTCAATAAAGATAACATACTAAACTTGAAAAACTAGTGTGACAGTGTTAATAGATTCATAGAGGAGGAAAAAGGCTTGATGGCAACAATGGAGGAGACCTTAAAGGACCTATTAGAAAGACCATACAAGACCCATGCCATATTCCTAATGGAGGATGAGGAGTTTAGGAAAAGCGTTAGTCTCCACATTTAGAGCATTAAAGACAACTAAGGAAAACATACCAAGCATAATTAAAAGGTCATTAATATCATCATCACATCCATAAAGTATATTATAGAGGCCCAATGTATACAAGAATTCAACGCCAAGGGTGACATAGAATTTGAAACATTGGCAAGTCAAGAAGAGGATTGTTTGATGAAGCCTACCATAGATTTTGAGTTCATCAATGAACAATACACTAAGGTAAAGAACATCCTAAGACAATGACTCAATGGTCTCACCAATGTAGCATAAAAGAATTTATATATATATATATATATATATATATATATATATATATATATATATATATATATATATATGTTAGTATATTAGCATACATTTATCCTTTGTTAAAATTGGCATGAAAGCCTTTTGCATTATATCTTTGTATTAAGGACAGTTGTCCTTAGCTTGCATGTGGGTATTTTGAGAGGTTTAATTACTAAACTACCTATGTTTCCTATAAATATGTGGGGATTACCATTTTGTAAAGAGCAAGACTCTGAGAAATTTATATATAAAAGAGAATTTAATAAAACTATGGAATTCTATAAAGATGGTCTAAATAGTTTGTTGAAACATAATATTGTCTCTCAATTACATGTTATTGTCTTAAATTTGAATGTTTCTCTAAACTTTGAGCTACATTTTTTGTCATAGGGTAGCTAATTTTTGCTAATGCTAGATTAACTAAAAATATCTTAAGTATAATTCATTTAATTTTATCAACATTTGGATGTGCATATGCTATTCAAGTTACAATAGAAAACTTTTAAAGTAAACTTGGTTCTTACTTGTGGTTTATATATCTTCTTTGAAGCTTGCCTAATTCATGATACACTTTGAGTTTACACTATTTTACACCATAAACTGGTTCATATATGCTCAAAGTAATTATAACTTTGTCATAATATTTGAGATGGAACTTTGTAATCACGATCTCTTTTCTTCTTTACCCTTCCTTTTTCTATTTTCTTTATCAAAACTCACCTAGTTTAAAGATCATTGTTAATATCTATTAGATTAAATCATAGGCTTATATTATCACAAAGATCTAGACATTGGTGGATCCCAACCACTAATTTAAATAAATATTATGGATAGTTCCCATACTATGCTTCTATTCCACCATAGACATCACAAAATTGTTACAAAGTGCAACTCATGCCCTGAATTCTTTGAATCTTAAAATGAGAAGTGTTCATCAATACTAAAGAGCACATGTGAGGTAATTATAAGCATCAACATAAAACTAAACCATCAAATCTTTGAAGCCATTTAGTAATAATAAATTTACACCAAGAGAGCTTAAACAACAATGGGTAATGGCTGAGTTAATGTTGAGTTTAAACATTAAATGGGTTTAAACTAACCCTAGGTGAGCTAAGGATACTCTAATTGAGTTAAAATTTATCATGTAATTATGTTTTTCAATTACTAAGCATGGTTATAAAATTAGATATTTTGGTACATTTTCTAAGAGCTTGATAACTCATAAAGGAAATGATGAAAAGGCTTGATATTTTGAATTTTGAAATTTCCATTTTTAGATATTCATTAATTGTAAATGGATAATTCAACTATGAATTTAATCTTGTTTAATTATTTAATTCAATTTGATTATAATTTATCTCTTTTAATATTTGATAATTGACTAGGTGCCCCACTAAATGGGTCCATAGGCCAGAATGATAGTTGTTATGTTGCAAGGTGATTGAGGATGAATCTATGAGAAGTTGTTGTTGCATATGGGATAATACCCTAAATAGGGATTCCTCAACATGGTTTTTATATTTTATGAATGATTCATTCCCAATATTGGTATGTTTAATGATTTTTAGGATTGATTTGTAATGTGTGGTAGGAATTAGTTTGAATTCTAGTTAGGAGCTAGTTGTGGCTAGAATTAGATGTCTACAATTTACCCCTATTTGGTAAGGTATTTAAAGATATAGGCACAATAACATTTTATAAAATAATGAAAAGGTCCTATATGACTAATGCCTAAAATTATGATAGATGAGATCTAGATTCCCCCTCAAAGGAGTGATTGGAAAATAAGGTTAGTGATTTATCCCTTGAAAGAAGGAAAATTATGGGACCAAACAATAAAAATGGTGAAAAAGATTGATTTTCCCATAAGTGGTTTAAATCAGTGGCAAAATGAGCTACCCTAGGTGGGCAAATAAAAAGGATGATTTTCCCAAAGGTGGTTATAATCATCAACATAACAAGGTAAAATTTTAATGATTTACCCAAAGGTGGTTATAACCATTATCCAAAGGAAAAGGATAACAAGAGAATGATTTTCCCAAAGATAGTTATGATCATTAAAAGGAAAACAATGATTTACCCATAGGTGGTAATAATCATTAGTAGAATGAAAACATGCCCTAGTTGGGATAATAGAGATAATGATTTACCCAAAGGTGGTTATAATTATTATCACCCAAGTATATCAAAACACAATGATTTATCCAAAGTAATTTAGAATCATGTGTAGAATGAAAAAATGCCCCACATGGGTGAATAGAGATAATGGTTTGCACAAAGCTGGTTATAATTATTATCACCTAAATATATTTAAATATAATGACTTGCCCAAAGGTAGTTAGAACCATTTAAATGATAGTGTGGAATCAAAATAAAATGGTTTTCCTAAAGACAGCTATAATCATTCGTACTATGGGTGGGATACTATGGAAAATTGGAAAAGTGGGCTTACTGACTAAATCCACACTCATGGAGTAATATTAATATAGTACAAAGGAGAAAGATGAATTTGGGAAAGCTACTAGTATGGAGATGAACTTCCTAAAAATCAAGGATTAAAATTATTTTGTGGTTTAATTACTCTAGATTTGGGTAATGATTTGGGTAGATCAAGATTTTTTCAATTGCTAAGGAGAATTACCATGCCTTTATTGCTTGTAAGATTTCTCAATATGATTTTTATTATATCACATGATAGTTGGTACCATTATATATAAAACCATGATAAATTAGCCAAAATATGTAGAAGGACTAACACATGATCCAATAAACAATATAAAATAATGCACCAATGATAGAAACCATGATGATAATGTTGACAAATGAATATAGATGGACTTCAGTATAATGTGAAAGTAATCACCCAATGAATTCATAAATACTAATTAAAATCACAATAATGAAAGGAAAACAATAAGAAAACAAGAAAACAAACCAATGAACATAAACACCAATAAACAAAAATAATGCTAGTATAAACATAGAAAAAATAAGATGTTGAAAATTGCCCCTAAGCTATAATAAACAATGACACAAACAAACCAAATGGGGGAATAGAAGAAAAGGAATGGGGGTAGCTGAGCTAACTTCATATGCACTAGGAAAGTGGACACTACTTACATAGTTATATGGATGCAAGATCTGGCATGAACTTTAAGCCAAATGTAGTTCTTCTAGGATATGGGATAGAAGAAAATGGTGATAGAAAAAACCATGAGTGTGGTATGGAGGAATATGGGAATGGTCTCACAAAATGGCAAGAGCATGATTTGAATCCAAGTGGGCATTCATGTATCAAATTTGAATACATAATGTGCAATCTATGAAACTCAAAAAATAATGAGAGATTAAGGATAATGGCCAAAAAGGATGGTGAAACTAAAGGATAAGTGGTTTATTGTGAAATAGTGAGGGTTCCTAAAATCCTAAAGGCAAACAAGTGGTTAAAAAGAAATGATGGTTTGATTTTTAAGATTTTTTTACATTTTAAAAATGTTTTTGAAATTTTTTATGTATCTGAACTTAATTAAGGATTATGAGCCAAATCTAAAAATGGAAAGATTGTTCAAACTTAAAGTGCTCACAAAATGGCAAGAGTGTGACAAAGGGTGACTAAGATGACCTCAATGTGAATAGATCACTACCTAAATAGTCCCTTTGCCTTATAGTGGAGAAATTCAACTAGGTAAAATCAAGTATTCAAATTAGGCCAATGGCACAGTATGGCATATGAATGGAAAGGAGGGGGATTCAAGGCATGATAAATGTGTTGTTCCTAGTTTACCCATAGGCAGTTATAATTAAGAAATAATGTCATAGGTCATTGATACTAGTTTACCCAAAGGTAATTACAAATAGTAGTACCAAGTGTGATACTAATTTTTCCAAGGGTAGCTATAATCAATAATACTTAGTATAAAATGAAACAAGAAATGAAGGATGCAACTACCAAACCACTATCACACTGGTCTAAGATATTGTCTATATCTATAATATTAAATCAAATACTAAAATTTGATTTTAATCTCATCATTGAAGGTGGCATAAGAACCAATGGAATAGAACCAAGGTTAAAGGGGTTGGGTAGGGAGGGTAAAAATAATGTTTGGTCGATAGGAAAGGTATGGTAGAATAGTATATTCCATGATACAAAGAAGGATGAAGATATTATGGTATAATAGAAACATGCCTCATAGACAATACTTCAAGTCACTCAAGATAAGTAATGCTTTAGGTGTAGGATGTTGATCAGCTCATCAATTTCATCTCCATTTGGCATAGCGAGCTTGTATGCTCTAGAGCCATAATTTTTAATAGTGATATAAAGGCTTATCCAATTTTGTTTAAACATTCCCTTATTATTCTCAACTATGGTGTTCTCTTGGTTTTATTTAAGAACAATATCACCAAGCTTAAATTCTTTATGTTTGACTTACTAGTTATAGTGGTCATGAAGTCTATTTTGGTATGCTTGAAGGTTGTTGATAGTGGTCATGAATTTCTCATCAAGTAACTCTAGCTCTTGCAGGTGAGATAATCAATAATCTTCATCATATAGGATGTGTTTGAATAAGATACATAGATAAGATAACTTAGTTTAAATGGAAAGAATGGACTCAGTGCCATAAACAAGGTAATATGGAGTAGATCTTATTTAGGTATGGTAATTAGTATTGTATGCTAGAGTGCATAGGAAATTTGGAGGTGCCAATCATGTCTAACATCATTGAAAATATTTTTAAGAATGTTGAAAATAGTTTTATTAGATTCCTTGGCCTAGCCATTACCTTATGGGTAATATATAGTAGACAAATGTTGAGTGATATATACTCAACAAATAATGTTTTGACATCCTTGGTTTTAAATGAACCACCATTAACAGATATAATGTCATATGGGATTCCATAGAGGCAAATGAGATGATTGAAGATGAATTTTTGAAAATTTGTTTTCCAATCATGTAGGTGAGGGGTATAGCTTCAACCCACTTAGTGAAATATTCATTAGTGATAAGGATGTGTTTATGGCCATAAAATGAGGTAGGGTTAATATTCCCAATGAGATTAATTCCACATGTTATAAATGGCCATGGTATAAGAATTCATTTTAGCATTTTGGTTGAGGATTGAATTGGGTTGGTATGCCCTTGACACTTGTTTCACCTTTTGACATATGTAACTACATCTACATCCATAGTTAGCCAATAGTATCTGGTACATAGGATGTTTTTGGCTAAGATCACCCTACTGGTGTGGGATATACATACTCCATTAACTTCCCATAATGATAATGTTATCTCTATAAAATTTAAACAACAAATCAAAGTTCCATCTGAAGATTCATATCTAGAGGAGGGACCAAAGGCTTAGCCTTTTTTCTTCTGACTATTATCTAGCCATCTTCTACCTTAAAGATAAAGTGGTAAAGGGTTGGGCTGTGTAGGGTATAATGTGATCATTGATGGGTAAAGGCTTTTTTTTGTCTAACATGATACCAGTAAGGTGGGGCAATGATATGATCATATAGGTAACTATAGAGGTCATCCAGGTCAGCAGAAAACCATATAGAGTTGGGACCAACAATATCATACATCATTGTGTGCCATGGTTGAAGGTTCATGTGGGCTAGTGCCATAGAATATTTTCAATAAGGAATTTTTCTTCTTGATATTATTTCTAGCTTATTTTAAAGCACTTACAGGTGATACTAGGTACAGGTGTTGTCAGAGCATCAAAGAGGTTCAATGGTGTCCATGGAACCATTATCTTTCCCTATTTTTCTTGGTTCCTGTGTTCACTCTTTGGCTTTGCGCGCGCACATAATTACATTTTTGAGCAATCACTATTGTTTGAGATCTCTATCAAATTTAAACAACAAATAAAAGTTCCATCAATATGGCCTTGTATGGAACTAACTTAAGTCATTATTTGGTTTGAAAGTGGTCTATAACCATAATTGATTATTAAAAGAGAATCACCATATACCTTGATGATGTTAAATATTCCATTGACTATTTAAGAAAGCCTTATAGACCAAGTGCTTTGTATTTAGCCATGTTGTTAGTATAAAGAAAGCTGATATATAATGATTTAGTTATAAGATCCCTTTGTGGTGTAATAAACAATAGGCTTGACCTTGATCCATGTGATGTGAATGATCCATAAAAATACAACTTCCATTGATACTCCTTAGAAGGTGTTTCAATGATGGTCATGATGGACTCATTTGGGAATTGAAAAGTTAGTGGTTCGGTATCTGCAAGGGGAGCTTCAACAAGCTGATTGAAAAGGACTTATCCCTTGATAGATTTTTAGTTGATATATTTTATCTCAAATCACTCAAAAACATGACATATTTATCCCTGCATCCTTGTAAATCTATCTTTCATAGTAGATTCTTGAGAAGATCTACTTTGGAAATAACTATGGTCTTGTTATTAAGCATGTAATGCCATAATTTTTATGTTATAAAGACCATAGCTAAACAAGCTATCTCTATTGGTGTATAATTGTGTTCATATGCAACTAGTGTATGAATTAGATAGTACATATCATGTTGTTTTACATTATCATCATGCTAAGAAATAAGTTCCCCCAAGGATTTATCCATTGTAGATAGATATAGTAGAAATGGATTTCCTAGCATAGGTGATAACAAAATATGTGGATTGGAAAGATACTCATTCAGGTGCTAGAAGGATTTTTGGAATTCCTCATCCAAATTAAATGTGACACCCTTATTTATTAAGTGTGTAAATAAATGGAATTTTTTAGCTAATTGAGAAATGAAGCATCTGATAGATTAGATCTTTCCCTATAATTTGTTGAGCTACTTTAAACTTAAAAGTGGTGACATCTTTGTAATGGTTTGTAATTTAGAAATATCAACTTCAATGCCTCTACAATATATGGTGAAGCTTAAATTTTTTTCCTAAAGTAACACCAAAAAAACACTTATTAAGATTATGTCTGACCTTGTATTCATAGAGCCTCTCAAATATTCATTGTAGTGTAGTTGGATGATCGACACAGATCTTTGATTTACCCTTTATGTCGTTGACATAGTCTTCAATATTTTCATGCATAATATCATAAATATGATGGTCATGTCCCTTTGGTATGTGGTCCTAACATTGTTGAGACTAAATTTCATAACTTGATAATGAAACATTCCCCATAGAGTGGTGAATGTTATTTTATCTTGGTTTTCTGGTTCGTTCTAGTTGTATCTTGAAAATCCATCCATAAGTGAAATCATTTCATACCCCACTATGGAGTTAAATTTCATGTCAATCCATAACCTTGTTTATATATCTAAAATTAGTACAAATTTTGATTCCTTTAGGGTTTCATACCCCCACTATGGAGTTCTAAATTTCATGTCAATGTTTGGTATCTTTGGGGTATACCTTGTTTATATCTCTAAAACTAGTACAAATTTTGATTCCTTTAGGGTTTTTACTAATGAGCACAACATTTGAGATCCACTATGAGTATTTAATCAATCAAATATATCTTGATTCTAAGAGTTTTTCCAAAAAAAATTAACTAATACAACAATGCAAGGATTCATCTTGCATATTTTCTATTTCACAAGTTTGGCATCAAGATGTATAACAAAATGGTATACAACTAAGGTAGGGTCCAAACCTGACATGTCTAAATAAGCCCAAGCAAATATGTCAACAAATTGCCTAAGAAGGACTATAAAAAATTCATGTTCCTCTTCAGTGAGGGAGTGCCTAATTTGATCCATTTTGGGTTTTCTAGAGTCCCAATGTTGATTTTTGTAGTGTCTTTCATGAGGAGACTTGAACCATCTTCTAGAATAGTTGACAATGATTTGAATTTAATTGCAACTATAAATTCCTCTACTTAGACTGGCTCTTAACATTTTCCTAGATAATATGAATACAAATATCCAAAAAGGAGAGATGGCCATGTTACAAATAATGTTATAAATTCCAAAATAATTTCATCAAAGACATTTTGTTCTTTAGAACTAAACTCAAACCCAAAAGTTAATTCATCGTTAGTGGTTCCCTAAGCTTTATTTGAGGAAAATTGAACACCCCTTACTAATGATACCTTAAACAAGTTTTCACTAGAAGACTAGCCCTTTTCTTTACATTAACAATGTTCCAAAAGTACCTCAAAGATGTTTTCACTTTGGGACCTCATTGTTTAATATATTTGTTTATGGATAAGGGTGTTCACCTATTCTCCAAAATAAGATAGAGGATCTAGTTTGATAGAGAAACCTTATTTTTGATCTCCTAATGGAACATTGTCTCTTAGGCCTAGAAAATTGTAAGAGGCCACATCATTCTCAAACTCATCTATAAGCACTATGGATTCTTGTTGGTCCTAGGCTATAAGTTGAGGGTGATAAAGAGGAAGTGGACTATTCAAAAGAACTAGGGTAAGGGTATAAATGGCATGGGTGTCAAACAGATTGGTATTGGAAAGGTATTCATAAATGTTGTGATTGGACTCTACTTTGAAATTGGCATTTCCATCACTAGTCATCAATATTATAACATGAATAAGATATGTGGGCTCACCCCTAGGTAGATTAAATCTAAGACCATAGGTTCCTTTATACTGAGTTATATAAATTGGCTATAGTGTACCTTATTGATTTATCCCTAGGCATCCTCCTTCATATGTTTGATTCTCCATGATCTAATAAGTAAATGGATATTTGGAATTTTTGTAACAATCAACTAGTTTGTCATTGTATAACTTGCTTTCATCATTGTCAAGTGCATTTCCTTCTTGGCCAGTGGCCAGTGTGAAAATGACAAAAGATAGACTATGCAGTTTTCCCTTTCCCTTTGATTGCCATTCCATGTAAGGTAGTTTGACTTTAGGTCTTCCATAGGACTTGGGGTTCTGTGGAAGCTTGGTAATGTTAAATCTATAATAGGTCAAATACTCTCCTAGGTTATTGGCTGAGATGGTAAAATGATTAGACATTTTTAGAGGTTGTATATGTGGAGATGAATCAAGGCTATCTACGTATATAAAATTGGCCTCTAGTAACTTAACAAGTATTTATTTTCCTTTTTCCTTTTTGGGAATTATATTTAGGCCAAAGTGGTAGTTCTAATTTTGTAGGTATCCTCAAAATGTTTGCAATATTCATAAATCTATAAATATCTATTAATGGTGACCTCCATGCTTGAATAAGATAACTTGAGACACTAGTACAATATCAATGGGATTGAAAAAAATTCATGTATTCATGCTCTTCCTAAAATAAAATTATAAGAGAGGTCTAGGTCTAGCACATGGGAAAGTGTATTACGGGTCAAGGGCTCAATGATAATTGACAAGCTTATAGTACCTTATGATTCTTGGTCTTCATTATCATAGGCCTTAATAGTGATCATTTATAGATATAGATCTATTTTTGTATATCTCTTATGCTTGATGAGCTTCAAATACACAATATTCAATCCCATTCCATTATCTATGAGGACACGTTTAATTTTGTGTTGCATGATGACAACTTCAATATACAATGAATTATTATGGAGAGGGCTAAGGGATGAAATATCACTTTGGTTAAAGGTTAATTCTTGGCTTGGGGATAGATGTACAACCAAATATTTAAATTTATCTAGGCTTATGTTATTTAGAACTTGTCATTATCCTAGGAACTCTATTAAGATGTTCTTATGGATAGTAGATGTATGCAATAAATATATAATAGAGATTTATGTGGGTATCTTTTGAAGTTTTTCCACAATATCAAATGTATTTTCTTACATAATAGTTTATGGATTGTTCCTATCAAGGATAGTAGGTTGGATTGGTTCACTGGCAAGTGGTTGTGGGCTAGGAATTATGATCTTTGACCTTTGAGTTATGATTACACAATCAAGATTAGATACAAGACTAGTGTTGTTAGAAAATGATGATGGTGAGGGGAAAAATAGGATAATTCTCAATTACTAGTGCACTTGTTTGTGATCATAGGGCAATGATGATTTATCTATATAAGGTCTAAAAATAGTAATCCCTTATTATTGGTCTACCTATTTGTGGTCCCAAGTCAAAGAAGGATCACTACCATAAATGGGTTGATTATAATTGTTTAATAATGGTCCTCTTCTTTTATCATTTGATCTTGGATTGATGGTGATGGTGGAATGTGACCTCCTACAAAATTACCTATAACTTTAGTACAATCATGTTCAATTGTGTGGTAAGTCTATTGGGTATTGGAATTATTCTAGTCTTAGTTCCTTCCATTTGGTTAACATTATTGTATTTGCTTCTGGTATTATTATTTCTTATGTGGCTATTGATACTATTATTTCTATTATGTTATCCTATATTATCATTGTTAATTATTATTGTTATGTTATGGAAAAGGGTTTTGGCAGATACCTAAGTTCTTATTAGACATGGATGTTGTATTATTGAAATTAATCTCCCCTTTTTTCAACATATTTTCAATGAGGTGTTTTATTTTCATATAACATTATAGGTTATGTCCATGAGTATGATGGTATTCACATAACTATTGCTCCTTATATTAGTCGAGATATGAAATATTGTCATGATAATGCTTTGGAATTAGCCAACTAACCATGTTATTTTTGGATAATTTTTTAAACATGGCTTCTATAGGTTCTACAAGGTTGTTGAAGACTCAATGAATGGGATAATTTCTTCTTAGAGGATGGTTTTGAAAAGGTGATGGTTTTTGCATTTGTGAAACAAGTCTAGATTGATGCAAAGGCTACTCCTACTGAATGGGTTATTAGTGAAGAGTAAGCTACATTTATGGCAAAGGTTGAGTAGATATTTTTTACACCATTTATATATGACATGACTCAATTAATCCATTTCTAACAAAATTATTGTTCTGATTAAACTACTTGGTTTTTTCATAGTTACTAGCCTAGGCTAAAGCTAACACTTGCACTTGGACTTGGTTTTGGTTCTAATTTTGGCTTATTGTTTGGTTTTGGTTATTATTTTTATTTTAATATATGAGCTTGATAATCCCTTTGTTATTAAGGTTCTTTTTGATTAGTAAACATTTGTTTATGATCTCTTTGAAAGTATGTGCACACTGAAGCTCTAGATGATAGGATATCTCATTATGAATTTTTTTGGTAAACACAATGCACAATTATTTATTTAGTAATCTATGGGTAAAGTGACTAGAAAGTTTTCTCCATCTTTGTAGATAACTTTCAAAGATTTTACCAACTTTATACTTGGATTGAGTTAAATATACCAATGAAATCTCCTATTCAATATTATAGGATAAATGTTGCACAAATTTATCTGAGAGGTCATCAAAATTAGATTTTGAATTATTTCAAAATTTTAGGAACCTCTCCAAATCCTATCCTACTAAACTATGTTGAAATAAGAGGAGGAGGTAAATGTCAATATAATCCGCTAGTTAGAAATCAATAAATAATACTATTATATGAATTTTAGGGTCTCCTTTACCCTTGTATTTATAAAATTTCATTGTCCTGTACCCTAGAGGAAATGGTATCTATAGATAATCCATGTTGAATGGATATGAACACACATCAACTAACTTTAACTTCTTGGTCTATTTCTTGGCTTGAATGGTAATAATTCCATCCTTCACCTGTCATAGTTCTTGTGCTAATAAATTGGATGGAAAATTAGACTAAATTGGAGGCTAGGTGGTCAAAGGTGGATTACCTTGACCAAGGTATAATGGAGGGATAGTTTGTTGTGGAAATTTGGTTTGATAAGTGTACTAACTAGGAATATTCATTTAAAGATTAAGATGTGTTTATTATAATTGCATGAATTATAGTGAAATATTCTAGTTTGGATTCAGTATATTGGCCTAATTTTGAGGGAATTATGGTTGTGATGGAAGTATATGGATCAGGTTAAAGTACTATGCCTATTAAGGTTGAGGAGGGAATTGCTTCCTACTAGTCAAACTTGGTTGAGTAAGAGGAACTTGTTATGAACCAAGGTCCTATCATTGAATTTTTGGCACATTCTAAATTAAAGGTAATTATTCTTGATTAGTACTTGTGGGAAAGCATTACCTCTTTATTATGCAAAAACTAGTTATGAACTAGACATTTATTGGATGTTTGACATTTGTCATTGACTAATGGACATATGTTCTTGGTTAGATAATGTTTGTGATTTTAAAGGTATGTTGGTCTATGAATATTGAGGTATACTTTTCACTACTTGGTGAGTTAGAAAATTGGTTACCACATGTTAAGGTTGTAGAATGTTTTTCCTCTACTATGATATTAAACTAGATTATGCTCGTTGTTATGGAATGTTAGCCATCACCTATTGAGGTAGAGTAGAATTTGTCATGTTTTTTTAAAACAAAGCAATAGTTGGAACTTTATTACTTATTCCTTGTAGTTGTGTGCTTGACAAAGTAGATGGTTGAGTATTAGAGGTAAATTATTATGGTTGAGACATAGGAGTTCTTGTTCAATACTAAAGGCATTTGTTGTTGAAGACTAGTTGTTGGTGCATTTAAACCACTTTGGCCTTGATTATAAAACACTTATGTGTTATCCAACATGTTGGGCATATTATTTTTCATAGAAGTAGTAGTCACTTCTTCAATATCTAAGACATTATACATGTCCCTGACTGAAGTGATTTGAAAAAATGGGTCTATACCCAAATTATCTTGGCCTATCAATTTGATTAATAATCCTATTGAAGGAGTTAACTCTATGAGTGGAGCATTTGACATGGCCATGATATTAAAGTTGTGCACAAGATTTAATTAGGTTTAATATGTTATTTTCATTTATATAATGTGGGCTTCCATGAAGCCATTTCATTTTAAAAGCATACATGGGTCTTTATATTACATTATCACTATCACTTGAGGATTACTAGTAGAGGCTTTTTCAATGGTTTGATTATAAGACATGTTGAGAGGCACTCTAACTAAACTTGGTAAATTTTCATGGGGGAAGTTTGTTGGGAACTTGGGCCTTAACCACATGGATCTAACTAAGACTTCATCCTTATTTTCAATCAAGTGATGGTAAAACAAATATAGATCATAAGTTAATATTATAATAACATAATATAGTTTTTGTTGAGTTTGTTCCAGAATTGATGTTATGATAGAAAGGTATTGTGTACTTTTCTCTTGGTCTTGCTCTAAGTATGGAGGCATGTTAACCAAATAGTGGGATAAAATATATTGGCTTTGTTCCTTAGATTTAGTATTATAAGGAGGATGGAGATCCATGCCACAAACTACATCATCACTATATGGGTCTTGAATAGAGATGTATTTTATGACAACATTATCATAACCTAGATTATACATGGCTCCACTATGAGTTTAATGAGACATATCAAAATCAATGATTAACATTTTGAAAAAAGGCCTATATTTCTACAAACTCTAAAAAATAAGGTCCAAATGAAAAATTGTTTAAACATGGTCTCATTTGGTCTAATAAATGGATTTATATCTCCAAAAATGTATGTGATAAAACTTGGTCTAAAATAGTCTAACATCAGATGTATAACATCAAATGTCTTACACAAAAAGGTAAAATGGATGAATAAAAACTAAAATTTCAAAATTAGGTAATACATGTTTCAAACAAGTCTAAACTAGGTCTAAATAAATAAAGGTTTCTAGGTTTTTTGGAAAACAAGGCATAAAATCTAGGCTCAAAACATGTATTTCTAGGTCTTTTGGGAACAAGGCACAAAATTTATAATTTAAACAAAACAAGGTCTAAGAGCCAAGAGGTTTAATCTAAAAAAATTTAATCACTTTGACATAACTAGGCATTAATATTTAAACATAAAATTAATAATTTTAAATAATACATGAAACTTTAGGCATATGAAATATGGACAACTTCCCCAAATTCTAGGCACAAAAATAGTCTTTAAATCGAGTAAGGAATTAACCTAAGTTGCACAACCCAAAAGTGAAAGGTAAATGTCTAGGACAAAATTACATGATGCATAGGTAAAAACCAATCAATGTTTAAATATGAACATGTCAAGGCTAATATTTAACTTTATTTCTAAAAACAAACAAGCTAGACAAGAACAAATGGCATGAAAATAATAGGTATAGATCTAAAAGGCACACGTGGTTTTGAAATTATAATTTTGAAAACAAGGAAACAAGTATTTGAAATAATTTGAGTAGTGTAAAAATGCTATCATGATCTAAAGGTATGGAAAATGTTTTTTTAATACTCTAAGGCACAAGACTTGAAATGAAATGGGCAACATAATTATGTCCCTTTAAAACAAGTGACATACATCCAAAAGGTTGATAAAAAGCTAAGGAAAATATGTGATGTCAAATGGATGGAATAATTAATCTTCAAACAAAGGATTGATGTGTAAACAAAACTCAATTTTTGGATTTGGTATGATAAATAAATAGTTTAGACACAAGACCATGCAAGTAAAAAATAAAAAATGATAAAAAAAACCTAAGTGTAACATCCTAAATCCTAAAACTAACAAGGTTTACATCATACTATAAAATTTCATTTATATACTTAATCTTGAGAGGATTTTAAATTGTTAATACAAAAAGTAAAAATTCATGAAAAGTAGGGTTTTTATCCCCCCTCTTCTCTCAAGAGTTTTTACAATGACATGGAACTTTGGGATACTCACCCTACATTAATGGTATGCCCATGACAAGTGGGTTTATCTAAACTATCAATTTTTCCATGTCTAAATGGTCCCACTTATGTGTCAAAAACTAGGACACAATCATGTCATTTGTATTCACATTGACTAGATTTTTATGAAAAGGTCTTATCATTTTCAAAACCAATACATCTATCAATTTCTTAGTGTATTGTGATGTCTGAGTTTCCCCTATGTTTTGAGTCTAAGTACCACTAATAGAGGTTTTTTTAACCACTCAAAATAAGTGTCCTAGTGGGTCACCATAAATTTACATACCCCACCATGTAGTGGGGTTTAAATGATTTTGGGAGATGAATTATCAGGTCAACACTTACTTAGAGAACTTGTGATGAGGTGATGACCTCATCAAAAGTTCACATAATACAAACCACTGATATCTACAAATGGAATAAAGATAAGTGGAAGGATTTTAGGGTCATTTTAGGGTCACCCAAATCATATGGATTTTGGGGAGGGCCTTAGTGACTTTTCTTCCACACTTTTGGACTAAAGAAAAAAATTCAAGGAGTGATAATTTTTGATCACCCAAGTTACCTAAAGGGTATGGAGGTAGCATACACATGACACATGTTTTACTAAACAAACACTTAAATAAACAAACATGAAAATGACAACTCTTATGAGTGTTTAACTAATGTGACAGTTCATTTTTATAACACCAAAATGAGATATGTTATGAAATTTTAACCCCTTGGCATTTTTTTTTGATAATTTCAAAAAATTCAAAAAAACTAAGAGATGAAAATAATTAAGAACATTTTAAGTACCAAATAAATGTATGTAAGATTTAACCAGTCTTAAACTTTCTTCTTTCCATCTCAAGACATACAAATTGTTAGAGGTTTTGCCTTCTTAGAAGCTCAAAATCAAGTGAGAAAACAACATTTCAAATTTAGCTATCGGGTTTCTAATTTCTTATCTCAGAGATTGATAATCACCAATCCTCAAAGTTAGATGTTGATTATAGAAATTGACATCGATTAAATAGATTGTCACCATTTCTTATAAAACACCAAAAAAGTCTAATTTGATGAAAAATTATTAATAATGTGATCTTAAAACCTAAACATTGCACAAATCCTATAATAAATGGGTTACACAAACATATTTAAATCATTAAACACATAATGAAGGCAATAAAAATCTAGTAAAACCATTGTTAGCCATGTTCCATGCGTTATTATATTTTTTACATAGAGATCATGGTCAATTACTATAATTGATGTTGATCTAGAAAATTTGTGTCAATCCCTGCAACATGTGACTTGCTTAAAACAAAAGGACATAAAAAAATCTAAAAATTGAAAGTTAAAGCTTTTTATGCATTCATTAGAAAAAATAAAACTAGAATAGTGATCTCCTTGGCCATATGGGATGTGTATCATCCCACTGGGCATGTCATGATGTGAGCAAGGAATAAATAGAGGGGAGGTTAGTCTCATGTTAGTCTAGTAAAAAAATAAAACACTAAAATCCTAACACCTCTAGCCTAGACACTAGGGATAACATAGGTAACAAGCATGCATATGAAAACATAACTAAAACATAAAATAAACCATTCTCTTACCTTCCTTGGAGATCCAAATGGCTTATAGAAATGGGTTGCTCAATTTATGCATCAAGAATTATTTTATCATGAAGCTTACTTTATTCCTTCTCTCCTTAGCACCTTATTAGAATTAAAATGATTTAAGTGGGGTGAATAATTCTTAAAAAAACTTATTATCAATTCCACTTAAGCAATCATCAACATATAGATGAAGTATTGCATAAATAATCAACTATAAAATCAGGAAATAAGATTGCACAATTCAACACACCATATATGTGGGAAACCCTCAAGGGAAATAAAAACCACTGATATCTACAAATTGAATATAGTCTTATAATACAAACATCAAATTTAGTGAAGCACCCTTTTCACATGGAATGCCAACCCCAACTAGCTAAGCACCAACCTAGCTAGGATTTAGCAAGCACTTACTTACAAGGAGGAACCAACCCCCTAAATGACTTAGAAATAACTCAACCACCTGATTGCCTTGATCACATTTAGGAAACCCTATTTCTCAACCAATTTATTATTACTTATTTCTTATCTCTTCACACTTTTAGCCTTTTCAAACTACCGTCTAACCTTCTTCACTCAACTATCCCTCTTCTTGACTTGATTAGGTCATATGATATTAATTTTCATATATATAAAATCTATAAAAACTTAATTATAGTTTATCTACACACATATAATGGTATACAATACCTTCTACTTACCAATACACAATTTTATTTTCTTGTCCTCATCACACTTAAATAGGCCTAAAACCACCTAGTATTTATATAAGTCTCTTGTTCATATCCTTTCTAGTTGTCCAAACACCCTTACCCACTTAGTTAATCCATGAAATTTATCTTAGGACATATCATATACATGTATAAAATGTTATTTAAATCCCTTTAGGTCTGACCTATCTTAATTAGGCCTTATCTCATCTTTAGGTCTCATAGAGTCGTAACCCCATTTGGTATGTTGTAGGACAGTGACACTTTGTATTCCTTAGAACACTTTAAAACTACACACATATTAGGAAAATATCATAAATATATATATATACATAATAATCTCATCTATGATTCGTAACACTTTTTTTTTTTGAAACCACTACTTGGAGCACACCATTAGTACTATTCATATTAGGCCTATGCATACTCAAAAAGTTTGTTTTAAATAAATAAAGTATAAGAATAATTTTTACAAAATAAATGGAAAAAAATCATATCTAAAAAAATTATATAAAATTATAGAAATCATAATATGATTTATACTTCACATATTAGGGTAAAAGTACACAAACCCTTCTCTACAAGTATCCCACTCAGAACTACCAACTAGCCTGAAAACACAATCATGGACAACTTGATATTTAAGACCTAAAAGATCACTTACCATGACAAATAACACCTTAAAAATATTATTATTATTATTATTATTATTATTATTATTATTATTATTATTATTATTATTATTATTATATATATATATATATATCATTATTAAGTACAAATATTACAATGTATAATTCCAAATATTAGTCTTACAAACCAATCTTTTATCTTCAATATACACAGTCAATTATGAATAAGTCAACCCTTTTTAGCTTTAATGTTTCAAATTATTAAACTAAATTTAAAACTTATGAAAATAATGGATATTATATTCAAGTTAAAAAAACAACATCATGTGTATTATATACATAAACTCATGTCATATATTCTCAAACTCATCACTGCAACTTGTTTCCCTAGAACTGCCAGTTTACCTTAAAGACTAGTCATGGTGATTTTAACATTCAACACCTGTATGACCAATTTAAAATACTAATAATTAATGTGGATGATAAAATTAATTAATTATACTATTATCAAATAGATATATAATATTTTAAAATGATAATATTGGTCTTGTAGAATAATCTCATGAAATTTTGCCTTTACTATCTCATCTACACTAGACATGGAAACAATTTCATCATATTCACTGACCTCAAATACTTATATCCAAAATTATAATGTATTAAATGTCTTTAAAAAATTATTAATTAATTTATATTCATCCCTAATCACCTTCTCACTGTTGCCTAGTTTTATCACTGTATGCACCACTAGACCTATTAGTGACTAGTTAACTTGTAAAGACTAGTTTATCACCCCTGAGAGATAAAATTTACCTAGAAATCATCATGGAAATAAAATAAAAGTATAAATATTTAAAATTAATCCATTTTGAAACATTTACTTGGTCAACTCTGATTACTATAGTAAATCTCTAAGAAATAATGCTTTTCTTATAGGGTTCACTCACTCACTTGACAAAAAAATCACACTTGGAGGTGCATGAGAGAGTTAAATAAAAAATAAAATCACTTAAATATATATTTAAATACATTCTTAGTACTTTAGAACAATATCTTTCATATTGAGTCATTATTAGGGTTCTTTGAGGGTTAAAACCATCTTCCAATCTTAACAATTATTCATAAATCTTAGCCCTTCATTCCCAAAATTAATTCCTATAATTTTTATCTAGGACACTTCCCCATATACCATGATTATATTATGTTCTCATTTATAGGTTACACATTCCAATGAACACTTGAAAGTTCTTCTTGGGTTGATAATCCTTCATTATATGGACATGAGAGACCTAAAAACCCTTTTTCTTACCTTAACCTTGAAATTTTGACATAAAACATGGTAAATATACTTTAAATAACATTAAATACCTTTGTAAACACTCAATTATCCATAATTTCCTTGGAAATAGACCCTAATACCCCATTTGGCCACCATCTCTCTCTTTACTTGCTTAGACCTTAACTTGTAAACCATATTAGGCCTTGAAATTGACCTTCAAGCCTCTTTTCATGCACACTCTAAATAAATTACATGCTCACACAACATATAAAATTATAAAACAATTTAAAACATCTTTCATATGCCTTGACAATAAATCATGATGCCTCATTAGGCCAAGCAGGGTCTAGATGTGGTCTAATTGCATACCAGATCAGTAGGTCCTACCTTGGTAGGCTCACTCTAAGACTCTAATGAGTGATCCAATGCCTCATATTCATTATTAAATATCCTCGTATGCCTCTATGCATCAATCTCATTAGGTCACCAAGTTCATACCTTCTCACAAGGTCTCTCCATGTAATGACTAGTGTCATGACAAGGCTTCTCAAGCACTTGAAGCTTGAAAACTAACCTTAAAACACTCATTAATGCTTTTAAAACTTACTCACATGACTTTAATTATCCTTAGAAAACATCATACCTCTACACATACCTATTCATTCTCATCATGCACATGCTCATGATATAACTATGCTTGTTATAGCTAGGCTTATTAAGACACCTTATTCTCAAGGACTAGTACTCAAAACATGCTTACCTTGACCCAAGTCCTGACATCAAACTTAGAGGAATCATTAGGTTAGCTTAAAATTCTCTCTCAATAGAGATACATCATATTTCCTTCAAATTATCTCTCAATAGAGAGACATTAGTTTGCCTTTAGATTTTATCTTATCACATGGATCATATCTCATAGACTAATCATCATGCATCTTCCCTAGATGCATCTTGACATAAAATGACATAAAACTTGACATAAATTACAACACTTCTCAATATAACTTGACTTGGTTGTTTGGCTTATGATTTAGGCATGCAAACATTAATTCCAAGGCTTGTCTCTCTAAAAATTAGCATTATAACACTACAATATCAAAAATTTGATGACATTTAGTCATAGTAAAATTACACCAAGAGAGATTAAACATCAATAGTTATGGTCTTGTATTTATAGCCTCAATAATTAACTCTCACATAAGGTGAGTTAAAGTTGATTTTAAACATGGAATGGTTTTAAACTAACCCTAAGTGAGTTGAGGCTAACTCTAGTTGAGTTAAAATTTATCATGTAATTATGATTTTCGATTACTAGTAATGGCTCTCAAATTAGATATTTTGGGATATTTTGGAAGAGCTTAATAACTCATAAAGGCAATGATAAAAAGACTTGATATTTTGAATTTTGGAATTTACATTTTAGATATTTATTAATTACAAATGGATAACTGAATAAAGCATTAAATCTTGATTAATTAGTAAATTTAATTTGATTAGCATTCTATCTATTTTAAGATTTTATAATTGATCAAGTACCCCTCTTAATGGGTTCATATACCAAACTTATAGTTATTATATCACAAGGTGATTGAAGATGAATTTGTGAGATATTATTGTTACATATGGGATATTACCTTAAATATGGATGCCTCAACATGATTCTAAGCTTTGATGAATAGTGTGTGGCTAATATTAGGATGTTTAGTAATTCCTAGGATTAATTTTCAATGTTTTATAGGAATCATTCTAAATGCCAATTGAGATCTAGTTGTGGATAGAATTGAATGTCTACACCAACTGTCACATGTTTAAATTTTTAAATTTAGAACCATTAGACTGTGAATCATCAAACCATGTTAATTCTTATAGGGTTTAAATCAATGAAAATATTTCAAGTGTCAAATGTTCAAAACCATGAAAGCTTAGAACCATTAGACCCTAAGAGCTTATACCTATTAGCTGATTGATCATTTTTGTAAAGTATTTATGTTCCCAATTTCATGAAAATACATGATGTGGCATGTATTTAAATCTCAGGGAGTGAGAAGACTTAGAATTTCATTTAAAATTTAAAGGATTTATGTAACATTGTATTGCCTTCAATCAACATTTTAAAAGCTTAGTATCTATTTGCTGACTTAAAACCTTTTTGATAAATCAAGAGGCTCCAAGTAACACGGTAGTTATACCTATCAGAATCCCATGTAATAAATGAGATTATTACTAATGGATGACTAACATGTCCTAGTAGGTAGACCTATGATCATACTAAACACATTAGAAAACTAGGATAAAAAATATATTAATACTATTAGTTCATAAATTCGAGCATCATTTTTTAAAAAAAAACTTATGAATACCTAAGGTTTAAAATAACTAAAAACATTCATTCAAGCTTTTATTTTCATGATTTGATTTTATATAAATTTAGACTAATGGAAATAAACTTAGAATTTTCATGAATAAAATCATATTATGAACTTATAAGGTTTATAGGGCCCACCAAATAAAGGTTTCAAACAATGATGGGTTCCCATTTGAAATTTAAAAATAGTGTGTGTGTGTGTGTGTGTGTGTGTGTGTGTGTGTGTGTGTGTGTGTGTGTGTGTGTGTGTGTGTGTGTGTGTGTGTGTTAGGCACAATAAATGAAATATATTACCTATTTATGTGGATTTTATGCATGCAAAAATAAATTTTTGAGATAGCCTCTAAAATTTTAGGATCAATCAAATATTTAACTCCAAGGTATAAATTGTAGGGTGTTTGATTTTATAACAATCTATTGGTGAAAAAGTGATGAACAAAGCAGGTTGTTAACCATAGATGGTGTTGGAAATATTTTCATTGATGTAAAAGGTATAACTTTATTGGTGATAAAGGCCCCATAAAATTTAATGTCTTAAGGTGTTTTTAATGTTCATATTTTGGCTAAAGTGTGTTAATATTTATTAAATATTAAAAAATATATTTTTGATTGCATAACGTCAAAAGAGGGCCCATGAAGAAGTCAAAGAGTCATGAGATAAAGACAAAAGAGGGAAAGGAGTCATCTTCCCATGAAGGATCACCTTTAGGAATTAAAAGAGTCACCAAGTGAAGACAAAAGATGGAAGGGAACATTTTTTCCATGAAAAGTAACCTTGAGGAATTAAAAGAGTCACCAAATAAAGACAAAAGGGGAAAGGATGCATTTGCTCAAAAAAAGGTCACCATGTGAATTTTCAAATGAAAGGATTTTAAGGGTCATAAAATTTTGTCACCATTTTACATGTGGATTGAATGGTCATAAAGGGTGAATGCCAAAGGTCATTTAGAAATCTATAAAATGAGGCTTGGGAAGCCATTTGTAATATGCAAGAGTGTGCATGGGTTTTTAATTATTTTACATAATAAAAGAGGAAAGAATAGAAATAGATATTTTAGAGTTATATCATTTGTTGAGGAAAGCAACATTAAGAGATAGTTGTGTTTTACATAAGAGGGGTTAGTGCTCCTATGGATTGATGCTCATAAATAGTTATTGTGTTGGTTCTTGGAAAAAGAGTTGGTGCTTGTGAATTTTTTAATTTGAGTTGGTGCTCATTCATATACTTGTTTTTTTTCCATATTGGGGTTTCACACGTAAAAATCTACTCCTCCTCTCTCTCTCTCTCTCTCTCTCTCTCTCTCCTCTCATCTCTCTCTTCTCTCTCTCTCTCCTCTCTCTCTCTCTCTCTCTCTCTCTCTCTCTCTCTTCTCTCTCTCTCCTCTCTCTCTCTCTCTCTCTCTCTCTCTCTCTCTCTCTCTCTCTCTCTCTCTCTCTCTCTCTCTCGTGTGGTGCACATTATTATTTCAATTTTTATTAAATATCTTAAATGTATAAAAAGTGAAGTTTGATTAAGTATTTTTTTTATAAGATATATGATATAATAATTCACCGCCCATTAGTATATCTCATTATTAACAATTGGTATCAGAACAAGTTCTTTTAGAAAGAGTTTAATAGCTTGAAGGTAAATCAAGGAAAACATGGTGGCTGGATCACATGAAGGTCTTTATACATATAAGGCACCTTTGTTTGACAGGTTAAATTATGCCTTTTGGAGTATAAAGATGAGTAATTACATGATGGCCCTTGGATTCAACATTTGACAAGTAGTGATGGAGGAATACGAAGAGCCACATACACTTATAACTACTCCAATGGAAAAGAAGGAAAGTAAAAATAATGCTAAATCTTTCAATGCTTTTTTATATGGTTTATGTTAATAAAAATTTCTTTAAAGGTATGAAATGTAAATTTTCCTCATGAGACTTGGATAAAGCTTGAGAATATTTACAAAGGTAATGGAAAGGTTTATAAAGCTAAGCTCCAGACTTTTATAAGATAGTTTGAAGATGGAAGAGGAATAAAATATATAAAGTTATCTTTTGTGGGTTGATCAAATAGTTAATCAAATTCAAGGCATTGAAAAAAAATTGGAAGAGTCAGCAGTGGTAAAAAAGGTTTTTGAGATCTCTACCATTGAGATATGATGCAAAGGTATCAATAATTTAGGAGATGAAGGATATATCCAAGCTAAATATGGATGAACTACATGGTATTCTTATGGAATATGAGATATGGACTGAATAAGAGAAATCCTCAATGAGGGAAGTTGCTTTCAAGACATCAAAGAAAGACAAGGCTAAGATTCAAGAATAAATTGATAGCTTTAGTGATGATGAAGATGAAAATGAATCTCTATTCATCCACAATACTAAAAAGGGAACATGTAAAAATAAAGGAAAGTTACCATTTAAATGTTTTAAATGTGGTAAGATTGGACATTTTGTAGCTACGTGACCAGATAAGAACAATGTTTACTATGAAGGAAAGTCTACATACAAAAATAACTTTAAAAGGCAAATACAATAAGGTATTCAAGAAGAAGTGTTTATATTCTAAATATCCTAGCTCAGTCGAAGATAGTGGAGTTAGTGACTTAGATGAAGAAGAGATTCTATTCATGACTATACATGAAGATGCCTCTGCAAGCAAAATTATAGATGATCAAGAGGAAGAACATGATGAAGAATGAGGTGAATATAGAAGAAGAACTCATTTGTGCCTTATAAGAATAAAAAACTCTTGAGAAGAAGATTCAAAGATTAAAGCTCCAGATCAAGAAAAATGAAAAAGAGTCAAAGGAAATAATTGAAAATCTACAATCACACATTAAAGAAGCCTAAAAGACTAAAGAAAATCTAATAGCTCAATTACAAAAAGTAAGTAAAGAATGTGAAAATTATGTTGTTGAAATTACCTCTTTAAAGGAAGATATTAAGAAAAAAAATAAAGAAGTCAATGATAAATTTGTTAATGATTCATAATTTGAGAATAGCACCAACACGTTGAATAAAATATTATAAAGTTAAAAATCAATATAAAATAAGACAAGTATCAGATTTGAAAAGAAAAAGAGCTATGTTGAATCCCTTACAAAAGAAGAAATAAAAAGGGAATAAGTTAAGAATGTAGAGGACATCTCAAACAAATAAAGCTAGAAGGAACAGAGCTACAAAAAGAAAACTAGGTCAAAGATACACAAATTAGAACAGGTTCTATTTTCATGGTTATTGTTTTGATTGTAATGGTTATGGTCATTAGAAAATAGACTATTGTAAAAGAGATAGAAATTTTAGAAATAAGGAGAAAGAAACTCATACCAAGTCAAGTAGAAGCCACAACTCTTTTTCTCCTCTATCAAGCTTTGATGAAGAGGCCATAGTATGTTACAAGTGTAAAACTTTTAGGACACATAGCCTAGCATTTAATAAGCATGTTCAATTAATTAAAGAAGGACCAAAGTTTCAAGGCTCTATTCATCGAGAAGATATTTTAGATAGGTTCATGGTAGAAGAAATAACATTAAAAACTCTAGTGTTAGTCTAAAAAACTTTACATGTAGCAAAATAATAAAAGCCATTGTTTATTGATAGTGGATGTTTGAGGCACATGATAGGAGACAAGAATAATTTCATAACTCTAAAGAAGCTTAATGGTGTCACAGTGAAATCTAGAGATAATACCACTGTTAGAATAGCTAGAAAAGGTACATTAAGTTTAGATAATGGTAGAACTAAGATTGAAAATGTTTTATATGTAGAAGGTATTAAGCATAATCTATTGAGTCTAAGTAAAATGTACAGTAAGATACACACATTAAAGTTATATGTATAAAGTTATGAAATAAGGATAAAATATTTAGATGTGTTGATTGTAGATGCTTAGAGGACAAGCAACAATTTATATATGTTATCAGATATTAAAGGTCAAAAATGTTGTTTGAGTCGAGTTGAGGAAAGTTGGTTGTGAAACAGGAGAATGGGACACATAAATTTTGACAATCTTGTCAACTTCAGCAAGAAACAAGTAGTTACAGATCTTTCAAATATTACAAATCCCTCCAACATGCTTTATGAACCATGTCAACATGGAAAATAGATCAAAATATGGTTTAAAGACAAAATAATACTTGACCACTCAGATGTTAGAGCTTGTTCACACTAATCTATGTGGACATACCAAAATCAAAGTACTCAAGGTGAGAAATACTTTATGTTTCTTATTGATTATTTTACACATATGGACTTAGCTGATGTTTTTGAAGAAAAAATCAGAAGCTTTCAGCCACTTCAAAGCATTCAAGGCCTTTAGTTGAGAATGAAACTAGTTTAAAGATTAAGTTCTTGAGATTAGATCAAGGAGGAGAATTCATGTCAAATAAGTTTATTGATTAATGTGAAGACCATGGGATAAATGGACATTATTCAACAACCATAAGTCCACAACAAAATGGAATAGTTGAGAAAATAAAATAAAATAATTTAGATGGCAAGGATGATGCTAATTTAATCCAAGATACTAGATAAATATTTGAGATAGGAAGTAAGCACAATAATGGAAATATAAGATAGATAATTATTGAGATTTAATAATGACAAGACTCCTTATGAGCTATGGAAAGATAAACTAGCTAATGTTGATTATTTCATAGTTTTTGGTAGCAGATGCTTCATAAAGAGAATTAATGAAAATTGGAGTAAGTTTGAATATAAAAATAGATGAAGGTATATTTCTTGGATATTATTTAAAAAATTAAATCTTGTAAATGTTATAAGAAAATAACCAAGAAGATAATTGAAAGTTCTAGTGTCAGGATAGATGAAAATTTAGCACAAAGAGCTAATGATCTGATATATACTCTTGAAATCATTGAAGAATATTTTGAGAATCAGATCAAGATGAGAAGAAGAAGAATAAGGTCACCAAGACCTCATCAAAATATTTTTAGAGAAATAATAATGAGAGTACATCATTAGTAACATAATTGAAGGAGTTTTCACCAGAAGGATGATGATAAGTGAATCTGAGCAAGTTAATTTTTTTTTTAAATCCAAAATTCAGCCTAGAACTTTTTCAGAAGCTTGACATAATGAGCATTGGATATATAAATGGATGAAGAATTAAATTAGATAGAAAAATAATGATACATGGAAACTAGTGTCTAGACAAAAATATCAAAATGTGATAGAAACAAAATGGGTATACATAACTAATTTGAATGAGGATGGTGGAAGTTACTAAGAATAAAGCAAGGTTAGTATGTTAAAAAAAATGCTCAGATTTAGGGTATAGATTTTGAATAAATTTTTTCACTAATGGCAAGGCTAGAGGCTATTAATGTTCATTGCATATGTAGTGTTTAATAATTTCAAAGTGTTTTAGATGGATGTCAAGTTTTCTTTCTTGAGTAGGAATCTAGAAGAGGAGGTCTACATTGAGTAGCCTGAGGGATTTCTTCTCTTAAATGATAGTAGTCATGTATGTAGATTTAATAAATTATTGTATGGATTGAAACAAGATCATAGAGATTGGTATGAAAGGCTTGATAAGTACCTACAAGATCAAGGTTTCAAGAGAGGTTTTGTTGATAGTAATCTCTACATCAAAGAAGAAGGTGAGCATTAGTTGATTGTTGTGGTATATGTTGATGACATAATATTTGGAGGAAACATTGATAAGATGAATTTTTTTGATAATTGCTAAAAGA
>JARHVA010003496.1:1867500-1960952 GCA_037957365.1 Torreya grandis | reverse complement strand
AAAACTTGTTGTTGACTCTCTAGAACAAGATGATTTATGGTTGAAGTTCAATGATATTTATGAAGAGAATTTGAAGGCCTTCAAAAACCTACACCTCCTATTTTTATAGTTAAAGATGTTATTTTAGATGCCATTTCCTTTGTAAGTACAATATGATATTTTCAAAAGTACTAAACTTGAATAAGTTATAGTCAACCTTGAGGTTGAAGACTCTTCAAGCAAGAAAGATGAAGTTGATCAAGTACACAATGAGAAAGAATATGAAGTTGAATAAGTTGTGGTTCTTAAATATAATTAAGACATGTTGGAGGTATAAACATTGGGGGTTGGGGGCAGTGAATCAGTTTGAAAAATCTTATTTCAATTCCATATATCATCCGTTAATCAATTAAACAAATCTAGAGATAAGGTAATGCATAATCAATCATTCATATGAGTAAGAAGTATAAAATATAACACATGAACACAAGAACTACGTGGGAAAACCTCATGGTAAAAAAACCCCCCCCCCCCCCCCCCCCCCCCCCCACTAATAAACCACTTGGAATAATTTTCCTATAATAAATTATTCAAACTTTTAGTGAGGCAACAACCCCTCACTAGTCAAACACCAACTCAACTAGTCCTTTAGTATGCACCAACTTGCAAGGAAGATCCAACCCCCCTAGATAACTCAGTACCAAATCAAATACATTAAACCTTTGATCACCTTTGAACACATTTTTATTCCTCAACTAAATATGATTTCCTTCTTTTTTCTTCTCATTCTTCTATCTCTCTCATATAGCCTGTTAGGTCTTCTCGCTCAACTAGCCCTTTTCTTGGTAGAATTAGGTCAAATGACCTTGATCATCACATATAAAAACATAGTTATACATTCATTAAATATGAATCACACCTTTATTATTATATTAAATCACTCTACCTGGTTTATAAAACTCTATATCATTCACTCATGTCCTCAATATTCTAACTAGTCAAATTAGGCCTATTAGACCTTCTCTTTATACTTGACTCTTGATCTCACCCATCTTGGTCAGATAATAACCTCCCCAAAATTACACATAATTTAAAATAGATCAAAAAACACATTTTAAAATTTAGAAAATAACTGCATAGGTTGGTCATTACCCTTAAGGGCCAAAACCACCATTAGGCCTAATAGAGACCTAATGCAATTAGGCCTTCTTTAAGCACATGTTTCACTTAGGCCTCCTTAAAACACTTTGAGTATCCAAAAATGGATTAAAAAACTCATAAAAACTTAAATTATACATATTATAATATCACCTTATTTACCCAATACCATTTATCTCATTTCACTCCTTGAACCACATAATTAGGTCTACTCACCATTAGGCCTTCTTACTACCAAAAAATCTATCTTATAAATCTAAAAACAAACACTCAACTTTGACACATAACCATAATAAAAAATAAAATTTATGGAACCTTAATTAATTAAATTTAATCACCTAATTCCATTATAATTCACAAAATAGGTAAAAATACCTCAAACTAATCAACTTCATATGCTCACTTAGAACTGCACACAAGCCTTAAGAACCTAGTCAAAAGGCCCGTTAACTTTTCACACCTCCATGAGGAGTTTATTATGTATAAAAACGTGTTAAAATTAACCTATGATAATTTTATAACAAATTAATGTGCATCTTATTCATCAACTTTATTAAAAAATATGCAATAAAAACATTCTCACTCATACATAGAAAATTGCTTTTGATCTATGCTCAAAAACACAACCATGAAGATCAAACTTTAGAAAAATTGTGTTGAAATTTTTTATGAAATTAAATTAGTTTTTAATGATCCTTCATAATAATTATAACATATTTTAATATATATATATATATATATATATTACAAGTTTCAATATCAATATTGTTCTTATAGATCAATTTCACATCTTCACTCTAACACAGACTTTACTATGTTAGATACATCACTTTGAGAATAACTTCTAATCAAAGTGGATATGAGTTATAGCTTGTTTGTGTGCATAAATATAAAATATAATAAAATTTTATATGAGATATATTTATTTAAAAATTAGCCCATGTATTTGGATCCATCCCTAATCCTCTACAACCAATCCCTAATCTCTTTCTCACTACTTTCTAGTTTTCTCATTGTCTTGCTCATTAGGCCGTTTTAGTGATAGGCCAAATTCCATATCAAGTTTAGTAAATTTTAGGTCTGAAACTTGATCATAAAATTACATGGTCATAAATTACAAGTCTTACACATCAACCTCCATCCATTTGCATGATTTGACCTAGTCAACCTTACCTGCTACATTGAAAATCCAATAAATAAGGGGTTTCTTGTAACTTATACTCACTCTTACGACAAACCAAAACCACATAGATAAACTTGGAAGATTCCTTCATTTTAAAAACATACAACTATGTCAACAAAACCATTCTAAACCATAACCAATAATATCTTTCCTATCAGGTCATTATGAGGGTTTTAGGAGGGTTTTGATTGGTTTCCCTTCTTAGTAATCATTCATAAAGGATTTCCCCTAAAATACAAAAATAATTAAAATAAATTAAATATATTAACCTTCCCTATCTTCCATGAGCTTATTATGATATCATGCAAAGTTTTCACATGCCAATGAGCATAAGAAAATCCTTTTCGGATCTACAACACCCCATTTTGTGTGCATAGAAGCCCTCACCACTAATTTTCATGATTTATACTTCAATATATGACCTAAAAAATTTTAAACACACTTAAAAAAAACTTATCATACCTATATTAATGATAACAATATCTCTCACACCCTAAAAAATTAACTTGACCCCTCATTAGGCCACACTAGGTCTCATTGCTCATTAGGTCTTAAATTTCCCATCATACTTAGACCTTGATCACACATTGAAACCTATTTTAATGTTATTAATACCTCATAATTATGTCATAAATACTCATACCATGCTAAAAAACTACCATATTTATTTACACAAGTCTCGTACTACTCATCTCATCATGCTACCAATCATGTGCCTTCTCACTAGGTCTCTCAAGTACATGACTCATGAACTTAGTCATAATAAAAATAAAGGAATGACATAAATGAAAATTTCATGACTTAAATTATAAATTTATGCATACCTTAGAATACTTTCTCAATAATTTCCCCCTTTTTCATTGATGGTAATTATTAAAAGATTCTTCTCTTATTGGGATACATCTCCCCCATACAGATCAATATACCCCTTTGACATAAATGACAAAGTAATACTATAAAAAAATCTCAATAAACAATAATTAAATATTAAATCAATAGGCTCCCCTTATCTCATTACAAACCTCAGACATATTCTTCTTGATAAACTAAAATGACTCCCCCTTTGACCTCACAACTTGTGTACTTCTTTCATACTCTTGGAGATAAAAAACCTCCTCATCAGCTCCCCCTATTCACTTTGACTTTATTAATGACTTATAAAAAAAGGAATCACACCCAATTCCTATCTCAGATGTTCAAAAGTAGCCTTTGAAAGAGGCTTAGTCAGTATATCTACAATCTAATCCTTGTTAGAGACCAATTTAAGCTTAATACTTTGTTCACTCACTTGTTCTATTAATAAATGATACTTGATATGAATGTTCTTGGTCCTTTAATGCATAATATGATTATTTAAAAAACTTATGGCACTAGTATTATCACACGAAATAGGAATAAAACCATCAAACTCCACCTTGTAGTCTCTTATGTTTTGTATCATCTATGGTACTTAGGTACAACATGAAGCTATTATAATATACTCAACCTCACAAGAAGATAAAGCGAGTAATGGTTGTTTGTTTCTTTTCCATGAGACTAGGCACTTACCTAAGAAGAAGGCTACTCCACTAGTGTTATTTATATCATCTAAACTCCCAACCTAATTTGTATCTATATAGGCTAATAAATTAAAATTCTTACTCTATGGGTACTATAATCCATACTCCATAATTCACTTTAGATACCTAAGTATTTTCTTGACTACTTATATATGAGTTTTCTTAGGATCTACTTGAAATCTTCCCATAATTCTTATTACTTGCATGATGATAGGTTTAAAGGTAGCAGTATACAACAAACTCCCAATTATGGATCTATATTTTATTTTATTGACCCTTAAGGACTCATCCTCATTACTTAGCTTTCATCTTGTAATCCTAGGTGTACTTTTATCCTTGGAATATTCCATTTCAAACTTATTTAACATGTCTTATACATACTTGAATTTTGAAATGAACATGCCTTTTTTAGATTGACTGATTTGAAGTCCAAGAAAAAAGGATAGTTCTCCAAGCATAAACATTTCAAATTATGAATTCATCACCTTTGTAAAGGCCTTGGTCATGTTCTCATTATTTCTACCAAGATTATATCATCCACATAGACTACCATTATCAATTGATGATCATTCTTAGTCTTGATATATAGGTTACTATCTACAACTCCTCTCTTGAAACCTTGGTCCAAAAGGTACTTGTCTAGTCTATCATACCAAGCTCTAAGGGATTTTTTTAGATCATAGAGAGCCTTATTAAATGTGAAAAAATATTCCTTGTTATCATTCAATAGGAAACCCTCAGGTTGTTCAATGTATACTTCTTCTTCTAAGTTCCCATTTAAGAAGGTTGACTTGACATCCATATGGTATATATTTAAGCCTTTGAAACCTATATAGGTAATAAAAATCTTAATGTAATTTAACCTTACTAAAGGTGAAAATTTTTCCTCTAATTCCACTCCTTATATTGGAGCATATCTTTTACATACACATATTGCGTTGTTTCTAGTGACCTCTCCATTCTCTTTCAACTTCTTTTTGAACACCCATTTTGTACCAATGATGTTTTTGTCTTTAGGCCTAAGTAATAACTCCCAAGTTTCATTATTCTCAATTTGAATTAACTTCTTTTTAATTTCATCTAACCAAAAATTATCTTCACTTACTTCTATATAGCTTTTAGGTTCAAATTTTGAAAGTAGGGTAGTATTTTCTTGATTAGCATCACTTACCATTCTTCTCCTTGTTTGTATACATGAACTTTTGTTTCCAATGATATAAGATTCAACAAGATCCTTTTGAATATATCTATAAGGACCTTTTGAGTCCCTTTTCCCTCAATTTCTTGTTCATTGTCATCTATCTCTATTGCTCATTCATCATTCTTTGACTGAGAATATGATTTATTTGTCTCATTAACCTTCACATTTGTGCTCTCCACTATCTCTTGCAACCTCTTGTTATAGCATCTATAGGTATCAATTACTGAGGAATATTCTAATAAAATACCTTCATCATACCTTAAGTAAAACTTGCCTAAGTCTCATCATCTCTCTTTATATAGCATTTACTCCCAAAAACCTTAAAATGTTCAACATTTACAAGTCTGCCATTCCATAGTTCATATAAAGTCTTATCACCATAGATCCTAATCTAACCTTTGTTCAAAGTGTAAACTATAGTAATCATATCTTCTTTCTAGTATCTATTAGATAACTCCAACACATTAAACATGATCCATACCATTTATTGAACTATTTAATTCTTTCTTTCAACCACCCTATTATGTTGAGGTGTTATAGCAGTTGAGAATTGTCTTCTTATTCCATTGAGCTCACAAAACTCATTTGAAAAAAAATCTCCTCCTTTGTCAAACCTAAGACACTTGATCTTCACATTCATCTCATTTTTAACCAAAGATTTAAAAGTTTTGAATTTACCTAGAGCTTCTGACTTTTCCTTCAATAATGCTACCCAAGTCATTCTTGTGAAGTTATCTATAAGCAACATGAAATAACTCTCAACTTGAATAATTTGAATCATTTTAGGACCACAAAGATTAGTATGAATTAGTTATAAAGGTCTATTAGTATAATATTCTTTATACTTGAATCTTTTCCTACTATACTTACCATGTTGACATGCCTTGTAAAGAACATTTGCATGTTTATAAATTTTTGGCATATTCTTCACATATCCCTTAGAACTAATCTTGACTACATTTTAAAAGTTCATATGGCCTAACCTCCTATGGAATATCCATATTTAATCTAAATTTCTCATGAATTACTTCTCTTTTGTGGTCTTGTTTAGTACATAAAGTTTGTTCATAGTTCTCTTAGCTTTGGCAATCAACCTTCTTGATTTTTCCCTCCTTCTCTCATATCCTTTGTCATGAAACATTAGAGTATGTCCTTCAGTGCACATTTTAATTACACTCAAAAAGTTATATTTCAATCCATCTACATATAAAACATTTTATATTTTGGACTTCCCATTATCCAAGTTTAAATCAATTTTTTCTTATATTAGAAAATGTGTTATCTCTAAGCCTGACTGAAACTATGGAATTCTTCTTCAAAGTGATGAATTTGATTTTATCTCATGTCATGTGACTTGAATATAAACTATCTATGTACCACTTAAATATTCATTATGATTATGAGAAGATTTTGGGCTATCATAGATTCTTATCCTCTAGATTTCTACTTCTCTTTTAATTTACCCATAGGGTCTATTTTCTTGATCCATTCTTTAATGTCATGACTCCATATCTTCTCAACATGATTGGTTTTCCTCATAGATCTTGTCTTAAAATCTCTTTTAATGTGTCCTCTCTGGTTACAGTTACAACATAGGATTCTACTTCTCCATCTATAGTTAAAATCTCTATGTCCAAATTTTCCATAAGAGAAATGATAACCAATGAAGGAATCCACATACTATGATTTTTTAACCTTATTTGTCTTTTTATGATCATATGATGATACACCACTACCTTTGATATTATTTGATGGAGTAAGACCCTTCTTGTCTTGTTGATGATTGAATTCAAACTTGACTACTTCTACATAGGTCTTGATTCTACCAACTTCATCACTCTTTGATTGATTAATGTATTTTGGAAACTGAATCTTCTTGAACTCCTTTTATTCTTCTCTAATGCTAAGGCTCCTCATACTTATAATAATTTCTTATCTTGATTTCATATTTCTCAACTTGTGCCTCTAAAGTATTTAATTTTATTCTAATCTAGGTGAATTATTCTATATGATTATTCACTTTTAAAAAAACATTCATGATTTTTTTCATTAATTATGTATAGATCCTCATTTCAATCATAGAAAACACTTTCATTATCATAATACATACCTATGCTCTAAAGATATCACTTAGACTGTTAGGTCTACATAAGGGACCAGGATTTGATACCAATTTTTTTAGGTATAAAAACTTAGAGGTGGGGCTGAATCAGTGTGAGAAATCTTATTTTAATTCCATATATCATCCATTAATCAATCAAACAAATCTAGAGATAAAGTAATGCACAATCAATAATTCATATAAGAAAGAAGTAGAAACATAACATATGAACATAATATTTATTTAGGAAACCATCATGGGGAATAAAACCCACTGATACACCACTTGGACTATTTTCCTATAATCAATGAATCAAACTTTTAATGAGGCACCAACCCCTCATTAGGCAAGCACCAACATGCAAGGAGGCTCCAACCCTCTAGGTAACTCAACACCAAATCATCTACATTTAACCTCTAATCACATTTGAATGCATATTTCTTACTCAACTAAATATTATTTCCTTATTTTTCTCTTCTCACTCTTCTATCTCTCTCAAATATCCTATTAGGCCTTCTCGCTCAAGTAGCCCTTTTCTTGGTAGAATTAGGTCAAATGACCTTGTTCATCACTTATAAAAACATATTATAATCTTCATGACATATTAATCACACGTATATGATGATCTTAAATAAATCTACCTATTTTCTAAAACTTTATATCATTCTTTCATGTCCTCAACATTCTAACTAGTCAAATTAGTCCTATTAGACCTTCTCTTTATACTTAACTCTTGTTCTCACCCATATTGGTCAAAAAAGAACCTATCAAAACTTGGATCTCCTTTTTAATATATTATAAAACATGTTTCACAATTTAAACAACCATTACATAGCTTGATCATTACCCTTAAGGTCTAAACCACCAATAGGCCTAATAGAGACCTAATGCAATTAGGTCTTCTCTAAGCACACATTTCACTTAGGCCTCATTGTAACACCTTGAGTATCTAAAAATGGATTTAAAACTTCATAAATTATTAAATTATACTCATAATAAACTAACCTTATGTACCCAACACCATTTATCTCATTTTACTCATTGAACCACATAATTAGGTCTACTCGTCATTAGGCCTTCTTACTACTAGAAAATCTATCTTGAAAATATAAAACATACACTCAAATTTACCACATAACCATAATAAAAAATCACATGTATATAACCTTCATGAACTTTGGTTCAAAACAAATTCTATTATAATTCACCAAATAGGGAAAAAGACCTCAAACTGATCAACTTCATATGCTCATTTAGAACTACACACATGCCTTATAAACCCAATCAAAGGCCTTTGAATTTTCACACCTTCATTAGAGTTTTTAATGCATACACATGGTAAAATTAACATATGATACCTTTAAAACAACTCAGTGTGCATTATATTCATCAAATTCATGCAAAAATACCTAGGAAAAATATTATCACTCATACACAGAAAACTACGTATAGCTCAAAACATAGTCATGAAGATCAAACTTTAGAACATTTATGTGAACACTTTTATGAAATTAAATTGGGTTTTCATGATTATTAATCATATATATATATATATATATATATATATATATAAGTTTCAATAACAATATTGGTCTCATAGACCAATCTAACATCTTCACTCTACATAGATTTTACTATGTTAGATCACTTTGGGAACAACTTTTAGCTTGTTTGTGTGTATCAAAAAAACTTAAAATCAAATGGGATATGAGGTATAGGTCTTTAAAAACTACCCCATGCATTTGGATCCATCTCCAATACTCTACAATCAATCCCTAGTCTCTTTCTCGCTATTACCTAGTTTTCTCACTATCTTGCTTGTTAGGCCCTCTTAGCATTAGGCCAAATTCCATGACCAGTTTAGCATATTTTAGGTTTAAAACCTGATTATAAACTTACATGGGAACAAATTAAAATTATTACACATCATCCTCCATCCAATTTCATGATTTGACCTAGTCAACCCTACCTGCTACATCAAAATTCCAAAAAGTAAGGGGTTTCTTATAGCTTTTACTTACTCTTATGAAAAACCAAAACCACTTGGAGAAACCTAGAAGAGTCCTTTACATTTTTAAAACATCAAACTATTTTAAGGAAACCATTCTGAGCCATAACCAAGAATATATTTCCTATTAGGTCATTATGAGGGTTTTAGTAGGGTTTTGACTGGTTTCCCTTCTTAGTAATCATTCATAAATGATTTCCACTCAAATCCAAAACCAATTTTAGGAAATTAAAGATAGGAATATTATAAAACTTCCATGAAAGACTTATGATTTCATGCAAATATTTCACATGCCAATAAGCATAATAAAATTCTTCTCGAGTCTGTAACACCCCATTCTATGTACACAAAAGACCTCAACACCAATTTTCATGTTTTCTCCTTCTAGATATGACATAAAACTTGGTAAAAAAATTTAACACAACATATAATCCCCATTTAAATTATCTTAAGATCCATGGCACCTTATTAAATCAAATTTGCCACTCATTAAGCCACACTAGGTCTTTTTACTCACTAGGTCTTAAACTATCAATCATACTTAGACCTTGATCATACCTTGAAACCTTTTGTATTATTATAAATACATAACCCTTATGTCATAAAATATAATACCATGTTCACACACTTATAACCTTATTTACACAAGTCTCATACTTCTCATCTCATCATACTATAAATCATGTGCCTTCTCAGTAGGTCTCTCAAGGACATGACTCATGAACTTAGTCACAAGAATAACAAAGGAATGACATCAATGAAACTTTAATGTTATAAATGAAATAATTATGAATAAATTATAACAAAGTGTTAAATATGCATAAAAGTGTATTTTTGGCTAAATTTATGTGTGTCAAAGTTTCCTCAAAGTAAAAATCCATACCATACACCTTCCAAAAATTGTAGAGCAATTACATAATTGCCTCACCTATTAGAGAATTATAAAAGGCCAGTTTTTTGAAATTCAATGCCACTTTGAGGAGTTAGAAGAAGTTATATGGACTCTTAAAGTTATGTGAAAGAAAAAATATCTCTAGAACATCTTTTTTACCTCTAAAATTCATAAACCAAATTGGAAAGAAGTTTTAATCTCCATACCTGTAGACATATACTTCTCTCTCTCATCATCCCCTTCACAATCTAATAAAGGCCAACTTTAAGTAGATGACATGTCATACAGGTAAACTTTGGGGCTAAATATTTTGGATAAAATTTGGGACCTATATATAATTATAATTTGTTTCATTGGTCATTGGATTGGTCTTCTTATATTTATGAATAATCGCTAATAGCCTAGACTAATTTTTGAAGGCTTAAAACCCCACAGGTTGAGTTTGGAGCAATTCCAATGAAAAGTGTGAGATGATGGATGATTAAAATCAATTGTTTTGAGTTATAATATATTTTTAAATTCTTCCCATACATTCATTCATCATGGTGACACATTTGGAAGCCTTTTGGAAAGCAAAGTCTCTCTTGTGTATAGTTTGAAGCATTTTAACAATTTTTTTGTGTTCTTGTGTTCTCCAAGTGGTTAAATTCATTTGAGTTATTATTCATGGTCCTTCAATACTCTCTTAGTCCATCCATGGCTTCTTGATCATTTAAATATTTTGTACAAGTTTGAATAGATAGTCTTAACTCCATTCACATTTATAGACTGTGTTTTGTGTGTCTGCATAACAAGAATTTTGATGAGTTTGTATGTATTTTAGAGGATTGGGAGTTATTTTATTCATGATAAATGTGTTTACCCAATGGTGGTAGTATTATTCTAATCTTAGTATTCATATTTTTTCACTTTGTTAACTCCTAAAGCTAAATATTGCAGACAGTCACTTACCACCTATAGGTCTGCAACTCTATGGAAGTTTATGTTGTTAGTGATAATAAAGGTTGTCTAAGCATGAAACAAGGTGGTGGTCTAGTTAGAAAGGATTCTAAGATCCTGAAGGATCCAAGTTTCTTAAATCTAATTAATGAAAATCTAACTATTCCTAATATGCACCTATAGACTGTGTTTTAAGACAATGAATACAAAGGTTTTGAGGATACTTTGAGAATGCCATAAACTTGAAAATATAGTGGTAATGGATCTTAATAAAGATGAATGGTTTTAGAGTACCATAAAAACTTTAAGAATGACAATTCAAGGCATACATAGTCATACCTTCCAAAAAGAGTCACCTATAGGATTCATTGTGTTTGTTAGAGTATTTTACTCATGCTTGTTAGGCTTTGGGTATTTATGTTTACCTATTTTTGTCTTATGTGGGGTTTAGTCCCACATGGCCTAGTTTAGCTTTCATATTGATCTACCTTGATTATATAATCAAGTTCTCTCTTTGTAATAAATATTTTTCTTTATGTTTCATAATATTTTGCATATCATTTGAGTATAGAAATTGTTTCTTCAATTGGTTTCTTCTGAGTATATACTAAAGCATCAATGGTTGTGGTAATGAGCTATTGGAGAGATCTTGGATAAAGAGTTTTGATAACTCTTTCATGGTGTTATAGCTATGATATAATAGTCATGACTTAGCTAGTATGCATCCATTACTCATCTTTGGCATATCCAAGATTATCTTAGATGTCTTTTATGGATTCTTCACATTCAAATCACTTGTTTACTGAGATATATACATTAGTAACACTTATGTGTCTTATGGACTTATATATTTGAATTTTTTTCTAAATATTTGCATGGGTTTCAATGGCTTGTATTGGGGATCTATGTTTATTTTCAAAGTATAAGGGTTTATCTAGTGTAGATCCATACAAGCCAATCTATTGCTTCTAGCCATAATAGGTTGTATGATTTCATTGGAGGGTCTTTTTAAAAAAATTCTTAATTTGGCATGGTGTGATTTGAATCTCCACCTTAGAGAGGAAATAGTTCATTTTAATTCTCTATTTGTGAGAGAAAACCTACATATATATGGTTTATCCTCCTCATCTATTTGATTGTTATTTGGCCTAGGCATTGACATGTCATTTTTTTGCATCATTTGTATGAGTTTATTTGTAGATTTGTGAGGTGAAATAATAGTTTTATTTGTATAAATTTACTTTCCAAAGGAGTTTACATGGAATCCACACATGCCTCTATTTGGTGGATCTGAGGAGCTGAGTGCACCTTTCTTAGAATGGCTTGCCCATAGTCCATCATCCTAAGAAAATTCCATCCCTACATAGACTTTTGAGACATTTTTATGTGGATATATGTGTTCTATAGCTCAATTAACTCTCTAAATCTATGTTCTACTCCTTACATGTTTTGTCCTAGGATTAAAAGTGAACATATTTGATGGAGGGTGGAATGTTGTAACTAGAAGGACTATGTATAAATTTTCTAGGTGTCCTCTTTTGTTACATTGGAAACCCAATCAGATCTAAACTTTCATTGAGGAGAGATTGGAATTAAAAACTCCATATTTGTATTCCTTTTTTGAATCATTTGTTGTTGCATTGGAAGGGAAATGTGATGCATTCGATATGATTAAAGTGGTAATATACAAAGCTAAGGCATATTTTTTTCTAATTTGGCATTTTTTTTTTTAGTTTAGTGATGATGAACACCTACACTTCACCTTGATGCCTACAACTAGTCAATCTTTTTCCAAAACCTAGTGCACTTTCACAATTAGTTTTATGGAACAAAATCCTAATTCATTGGGTTTTTTACATAGCTTGGAAAAATTATCTCTCAATAACAACCTATTCTTAGGATTTTTTCATATCAATGATGGTTTTTAGTGAAGGTTTTAGTAGATGTAACACTTACTAGATCACTTAAGGATAGAATTAGAGTATTTTATACCTAGCCATAAAAAATAGAAAGTTAAAATCCCTCCCAAATGGTTCACTTCTATACCTCATACCACACATCCCAATATACTATTCATCTACTCAGCCACAACCCACAGAGCCATATGCAGTGTTTCTCAACTTGCTTTTTCCCTTCATGTTCTATTGAGGTATGTTCCTATAGTTATGTTTGTGGAATTAATGTTTTAATTGATGTCAAAGGTATATTAAGTTCATTTATGTCCAAGAGGTGATCATGTGAATTTTCATGGTAAGTATTCTTTATGGCTCAAGCATGGTCTAGTATATTCTTAAGTTCTATATGAAGTATTGGCACAATGTTATGGTGTGACAAGATGATGAACCTATTGATAAGGTGTGAAAATAAGTGTTATATCATATTATATTATGTTTAATAATGTGAAAACATGTGTTTAAGTCAAATAATCATTCAAAATAACTCCAAGGTCAGGTATTGAGGTTTAACTTTTGCATGAGAGACCTAGTGTGATGGAATAGGCTTGGTAGCTTATTGAGAAAAGCATTGTGATACTTTTGTGAAGAAGGTTAGAATATTTTGATATTTTTATAATGACATTTGACATGTGTGTGATTATTTGAGAATAATTCAAAATTTTTCCAAGTTTTTTCAATATCCAAGTATGATTGGTGGTTCTAGACCTAATGTGCATATTGATCTAGTATGGTCTAATGAAGGGTCACAATGAGTTCCCAAGGTGCCTATAGCACATGTGAGAATGTATTGAGGTTAAAAAAGTTGTTTAAATGGTGTTTATAAATCCTATGGTTTTTAATTGAATAAAAAATCATGAAATTTGGCTTTAGGGTCTCGTGATCATGCAAAGTGAATAATTATAGACCCAAGAAGAAACTTCTAATGTTAGTTAGCACATGTGATCATTACATGGGGAGATGAGTCTATTATGAGACATGGGGAATTATTGTAGATAAAATATCCAATATTATTTTGGCATTTTACGGGAAATATTGTATGAGTGATTGCTAACACCAGAACTAGTCTAAAACCCTGACAATGACCTGATTTGAGAGATCTTACTAGATAGTGATCAAAATGGTTTGGTTGATATAATTTTGTGATTTTAACTTATAAAATATGAATAAAATAATCTCTAGGTGGTATTAGTGTGTTAATATAGTGAGTAAAAGCTACATAAAAATTCTTGTTTATGAAAAAATTGATGTTACAAGTAGGGTTGACTGGGTCAATGCATGCAAGAGGGTGGAGGTTGAAGGCCAAGAATTTTTTTTGATGTCCATGATGTTAGTTGGAAAATTTATATCCTATATTTAAACTAATTTTATCACCAAATTTGACCTATCAATAAAATGGAAAATAGTGAAGACAATGAGAAAAACTAGGCTAGAGTGAAAATTTGTTTAGGGATGAGTTTCAAATGATTAGGAATGGATCCAACTAATTTAGGTAATTTTTTAATATTCATACCTCATGTTAACTTGGTTGATAATTGGTTATTATTATTATCATATACAAACAATAATTTTCTCTTAAGATGATCTATCTAAGTGAGTGAAGATAGTAAAGGAGTAAGGTTCAATGATTGATCAGTTTATTCTATATTTATCATTTAACCTCTATACCTATGTTATTAGATATCTTATAAGTATAGTTAATGATCATATAAATTAATTATATGTTAATTAAAATGTTCCTACATGTGTTATAATTCATGCTCACCATGGTTTGTTCTTAGGATAAAATTGACTATTCCAAGTTTGCCAAGTGAAGTGAAGAATATGAGACATTATGACAAGAGCCAATGTATCAAGTAAAATTTTTTATGTTTTTTGGTATGTAAATTATATACTAATTCCTTATGTAATATGGATAAAATATTTAAGTTGTTGAAACATGAAATCCGAACTGGCTTGTTAGACTGTATGAGGACCGTGAGAGAGTAGCCTGACAAATGGTCTAGAAGACAAATAATTGATACTAGAGATAGATAATTATCTATTTGAGGTTTATTTATAGATCTTAGATAAGCTAATAATATGGATTATAATTCATTAAATTTTTTTTTCAAGTACTAAATATGAACTTCTACATGAGTATGTTTTGAAGCAGAATGATTGTTTTGAGTAGTCATCTTACAGAGGTAAGTTTGAAGTGATTTAGATTGAATTGAATAATCCAATGAATTTTAATATGTTGAAGAGGCATAAAATGTTAAATATAATTATTTGAGAATATTTTCTTTTCCTTTTTTAGGTGTGAAAATTTAAAAGCTTTTAACTATGTTTTTGGAGCCTATGTACAGTTTTGAGTGAGTATATAAATTTGATCTATTTAGGGTCTTTTGGCTTGATTATTGAAGTAAAATGGTTATGATTATGAAAATTAGGTAATTATGATCTATAAACAATATTTTTTCATGTGTTTTTGTTTGAAAATTTATTGTATACTTATAATTTTTGAGAAACTTTCACACAATGAAAAAGCATAATGGCAAGTAGGCCTAATAGCATGGTTCAAGTGGTAAATTGGATGTACTAGTAGTGTCAATATAAATGGAGGTTATTATGTGTATATTTGAATTTTTTTTTAATTTTTTAATATTTTTTTAAGGCTAAATTTTTTCAAAGTGACTCAAGTGTAACATGTGCTTAAGACAGACCTAATTGCATTAGGTCTCCATTAGGCCTAATGGAGGTTTTAGCCCTTAAGAGGTATGATAAAACTATGGAGTGATTTTTTATTATGTTAAATGTGTATGAGGACCTATTTAAAAATTTATAAAATTGTGTTAAGGTCATTGGACAACAAACATGGGTGAGAGTAAGTGATGGGTATAAAATCAAGGCCTAATTGGCCTATTTGAGCTAGTTAGAAAAGTGAAGATTAAAGTGTAGAGAAGAGATATTGAAGGAGAATTAGTAGGTAATTAAGGACCATAAAAAGAAGATAGAAACCATGATTATTATCTAATAAAAATTTTATGTGTATGACAAGTTCAATCGAACTAATGATCCTAGAAGAGGCATGTTTGGAGAATGAGCTTAGAAGGCTGTTCGAGAGAGGTAGAAGGTTGAAGTGGGTTGAATGAGGTGAGATGTTGGACTTAGTCTATTGGTTTACTAATAATGTCATGGTTTTAATATATTTCAATGTTGGTCATGATTCATAGTGCATTAATTACAAATTGGTTAGATTGATAGCTTCGAGAGTATATGGCCTATGTGCATATTAGTAAGGACAAAGAAGAGGTTGTGAAGAATACATATATGTATTGGTGTGTAATTTAATCATTTGGAAATAAAAAACATGCATCTTATATATTAATAGAAGCTATACCATCATTACACATCATGCATATATGAATTAACTAAAAAGTTTATGTATTTAGTGAAGGTAATTAGAAAGTCAAAGGTAGTTAAAGTATTTCATGGAGATGTTTTCTATAGTGCCAAGAAGGTACCCTAAAGATTTAGACTCTTGAAATGCTTTCTAGATAAAGTTATAAACCTTCAAAGTTGCTTTTTTAGACTATGATGTGCTAGAGATCATCAGTTTAACTTCATTGAAATTTGGGGTCAACTAGTTAAGATAGATCTAATGGTGAGAATTCATCATCTATATTATGATCAAATAGTGCACTTGAACTCAATATGTCAAAGGTTCCTAAGATTGTATGTGTTAGTGACATGTGTCTTAATCATGATGATTTGATATAAGATAAATGACATGTAGGTTTTTATACATATATATATTGACAATGTGTTTTGATTCAAATAGTCAATTATTAGAAGGCACATGGGACTACCAAGTGGTGAAAGAATTGGGACTGACAACAATGTGCTCAGAAGGAACGTAAGGGTGCCAAGTGTCTTAATTATGGAAGCATAGATCAATGATAAATGGTGATAATTAAAGAGTTAAATTTAGGAGTCTTTCAAGGAGATCTATGGAGTGTATGTGATCAATATTTTATGGATCACAAGATAAATACAAGTGTCATATGATTTTGCATTAACCAATGACTATTGGTATTTGAATTTAATAAAGGAAAAACCAGTCTATAATATTTTATGAATATATTTTGATCTAGGATGAATTTATTATTAGTGTAAAAATAAAAGTTGAAAAAGACTTCAAGGTACATCCATAAAAGTTTATTAAAAGATTTTAATGTTTTTAAAGTTATAGATATTGAGCTCCAAATTTGATTGAAGGTTTGACCATGTTTTGTAAGTGACCCAAGAAGGATATTTGAGTTATTCTTGATGGTATTTTGATATTTCAAGATGAAATAAATATTATAGAATGTTTTAGAATAAATTATAACCATCTATGATGATTTTATAGGTTTGAATAATCCATATTTAGTATGAAAAAATTTCTAAAAGTTGACTGTGTTTGTTGGAGGCTACAGACAATTTGAGTGACCACTTTATATAAGTGATTTGGAAGAGTTCTGAGTAGAATTAAAGAATAAAATGAGTATGGAGATGTTTTATAAGTCTCAAATGTTTATATTAAGGCATTTTTTGTCATGATATGCTCATGATTAGCTATGGAGAGTCAAAATAGCTTGACTATATTTTAATTGTATATGACCAGTCTGAGTGGTCATTTTGAGAGAGTTGCTTTGAGTACTTAGAGCCTAAGTTGAAATATCTAAATCACATTAAATCATTTAAAATTAATAAATTTTTCACCCATGTTATCTAATCATATAGCTATGTGAAATATTTATGTATTTTCTTCATAAGTTTGAGACTATATTTTCTATGTGTGAAGGCCTAAAGAATGAGGATACCTAATTGGTAGGTTCAAGCATTGAGTTGGTGTTATAGGTGGCATGGAACCATATGAGAGTGATAAACTGGATACTAGAGATAGGTTTTATGTGTTTAAATCATTCATAAAAGATGAAACTAGTCTAAGCAGTCTCACATATAACATGTGAGTATGAATGCCTAATTGTTTTTGGTCTCACCAAGACCTAATGGTGGTTTGGGGCTAATGAGGTAATGAAAAACCTATGAAGATTATGGTTCTTGCATGTAATGTGTGTATTTTAAGTGTTTTTTAAATATGTAAAGAATCTTATCCAACCAAGATGGGTTAAAATAAGAGAGTGGTATAAGTACAAGGTCTAATTGGAATAATTATGTGAGTTGAGGAAGTGTGGAGTTAGGCAAAGTAGAGAAACTTTTAAAGAGAAGGTAAAATTTAGTGAGGACCATCAGAGAGAAAAAATTATAATTCATGTTTATCTGATAAATCTAATGTAGGTGGATACATAGGTCATTAGACCTAATGAGACTAGAAGAGGTAGATTAAATGAGTGAGCCCTTAAGACTATTTGGGTGAAATAGTGAAGGTGAAGAGTGAAAACAAAGGTAGTTATCATTATTTGATGAGTAATAATAGGTATTCAATATGATATGTTCAAGATATAAGGGTGGGTACTTAGTTTCCTAGGGGGTTAGTTCCTCCTTGCAAGGTGAAACTTTCTTAAAGGTTTAGTTGTTATGGGTGCTCAACTAGATAGGGGTAGTAAATCCTTATGGGATTGGTGTCTCACTAAATTAAGCGATGGGGGTTCTTTAATCATTTGGTGTTAGTCTAAATTAGATCTTTTAATTATAGGATTGTAGTCCATCTTGTAGGGTTTAGTGGGCTTTATCCCCCAAGAGGGTTTTTCACATATGTCATGTGTTATGTGCTTGATCTTGTTATATCTTCTTTGTTCATTGAAATGGTTAATTTATATGATTCATGATTGTATGTGCTAAATGATTAAGAGTTTGGAATTATAATTAGATTATCTAGTATCACTAATTCACCCCCTTCTTAATGATTGTACCTCTAATAACTGGTATTAGAGTGGGTCCTTTTGAATTAGGTCTAATAGCCTACAGATGACCCTAAGAAGCATAAGATGGATAAGTAATTGAATAAAGAGAATCAAGAGTTGAAGGATCAATTACAAGTTACTTATGCATGTCTAAAATCAAGTGAAGAAAAGTGTAATTAGTACAAGGCAATTTTTGAGAAGTAAAGAGGTAAGATGAGTGAGTATGATTGAGAAGAATATCAAAATAAGATCATGGCCTAAAGCATTAAGGATATTAATGAGGAGTGCATAAATATCAATAAGGAGCTAGAATCCTTGAATGCAAGCTTAAAATCAAAAGATAATAAAGAGAAGAACATCATTCTTTAGGATCAATTAAGGGTTACAAATATAGATCTAAGTTTAGAAGAGGAAGAATGCAGACATCTCAAGACTCAGTTAGAAGAGATAAATGCTAGGTTGAGTTCAAAGCAAGGTGAGCATGATGAGTTGAAGTCCAAACTTGATTATATAAATGTTACTGAAGAAAAAGCATGTATAATGAAGGGTGACATGGATAAATAAGTGAAGAGGGATAAGGAGACCATCCAATATCTTAGAATTTAGTTAAGTGTTGCAAGTTCAAAAATGAGAGCTAAAGAGGATGAGAGTGTTTAATTAAAAACCAAGCTAGATTCATTGAAGGATAAGCATGAGCAATTTGTTGTCAAGGAAAACAAGGATAAGAAATATCAAGAGAATTCATCTCAAGACAAGAAGGATGCAATCACTAAGTGTAACATGAGAAGACCTATCAGGCAAGCAAATGCTATAAGGTATGAAAGTTTTATTTCATGGTCACTACTTTGCATGTAAGCTCTTTGGTCATAAGGTAAGAAACTATAGAAGGAAGAGCAGTTGGTTAGTTAGAGGTATGTATAATGTAGTATATTATAATTATCATGACATGGAACATATTGATAGATTATACCCTAGAATGCATGTGAAAATACTAACCTAGGTATGGAGACCTAAGATAATCAAGCTTGAGAATAATGAACCTACGAGACAAGATGTTATTTTTTTCAATTATTATCAAGTTGGTCATATTGCAAGATATTTATAATCAAGATCTCAAGTCATAAGAATTTACATGGACATCCTAGTGTGATCAAGAAAGATCAATCCTTGGTATGAAATCCCAAGGAAGTGAAGACCAAGAAAACAAATTTAGTTGAGCTGAAGGATCAAGGTGGACTACCTACTAAATCAAAAGAGGAATCAGATATGAAGAAGGTTCAAGAATCCTAGGAGAATGTGTCATCTATCCAAATACAGAATCAAAAGTTAGTTCAATTCAAGCTCATGGAAAATATCAAAGTGATAATTAAGGCTAGTTTTGAGGTATGTATGGATCCAAGAGAACATCCTGCTATTATTGAGCAAGTTTCATTCAAAGAACATTAGTTATCAATGCCTAGTGATGAAGTTCATTCTTAAAATGAAAGGTATGTTATGAATCTATGTTATCTCCATATGTTGTCAATTTTATCTTAGAATAAAAGAAGAATATTTTAGTTAATGAGCAAGTTTATTCTCTTAAGTCTAAGAAAAAGAACTATTAGTTTCAGATGACCAAGAAGGAGAAAGAATATGAAGAGTTGTGGGAAACTCCTGGTTTTACATTGTTCTGGGACATGGTGGGTTAGGGTGTCTTTATCTAAGATTCAAGGAGACACTTAACAAGCAAGAGGAATCATGGTGGATTCTATTTGAGCTTTGGTTGATGTTACATGACAAGAAAGATATTTTGAAAATGTGCTTGGCTAAGGGGAGCAATGAGTTTTATGAATCTACTCAAAAGTTTTGTGATGGAATGATTTAGAAGATATATTTAAGGACAGTGATAGTAAATTCAAAGTTTTGGTCAAATATTTAAGTATGTTATAGTTGGTCAAATTGGTGAAGAATGAAGCTATATGTGCAAGATCTGCATATAGGAAATGAAGATCTCTAGTGTTTTTGGCCCTAAATTTAAGAAATTATAAATTTTTGTTTCTCAAATTAATTAATCAAATGTTGAGAGACTAAAGACAAGGTTTTTATGAAGTATGAGGAGAATGTGTTGTCACATTTTTTATATCAAATAGAAGGTATTAGAGTTCTATAGATGTCAAGTTAAGTATGTCATGGAGGTCATAATGTTCTAAAGATAAGACTTTTTGATAAGAGTATTAACTGAAGTGTGGACAGTGTTAAAGAGTTATTGGTATACTTAGCTCATTGAGAAGACTTGTTAAAGATGTCATGATCTAGGTGAAGCATGGAGTTAGGTGGATCTAACTAAGTTATCTTGAGTGGATTGAATAAGATGTGCATGATGTGAGGAGGAGCATATGTGAATATGTTTCAGTCATGATATAAGTGTGAAGATGTCTACTATAGGTGTGAATTAAATAAGATTTATATGATGACTTGATCAAACCAAGTCATGTGTTTTGACAAGTTATTGAATCTTAATGCATGATAAAAGAAAGATTGAGTTCTATAGGTAGATAGGTCCAAGGATTAGAGAATCCCAAGTTTATATTGGTGTATGTCAAAGAATAGATGACATGAGATGGAGCTTGATGTTAGGGGAGCTTTATAAGCCATGTGATCAGCTTGTCAAGTCAATGATCAAGTAGGCATATTGAGGAAGATAACCTTTGTAATTAATGTCAAATGGGGAGAAATATTATAATGGAGTATTTATTCAGATTGAATCTTTATGCATGAGAAAAGAAAGATTGAGTTTTATAGGTAGATAGGTCCAAGGATTAGAGAATCCCAAGTTTATATTGGTGTATGTCAAAGAATAGATGACATGAGATGGAGCTTGATGTTAGGGGAGCTTTATAAGCCATGTGATCAGTTTGTCAAGTCAATGATCAAGTAGGCATATTGAGGAAGAGAACCTTTGTAATTAATGTCAAATGGGGAGAAAGATTATAATGGAGTATTTATTTAGATTGAGAGAAGGCATTTTGAGTGTGGTTTTCCATCAATGATAAAGGGGTAGATTGTTGGACATAGTCTCTTGGTGTCCTAAGAATGTCATAGTTGTCATTAATGTCAAGCTTAGTCATGATTCAAATTCCATTAATGAAAAAGTGATTAGATTTATATATTGGAGATTATATGGCATATGTGTATATTAGTAAGGACAAATAAGAGGTTGTGAGGCATTTATATATGTCTTGGTGAAGTTATGGTGTGTCATTTGATCATTTGGAAAGAGAAAAATGCATCTTCTAACTTAAGAGAAACCACACAATCACTACACATCATGTAGATATGAATGAACCATAAAGTTTGTGAATTTAGTGTAGGTAATCAGATAGACAATAGTGTTCAAAGGTTTTCATGGAGATGTTGTCTGTAGTGCCAAGAAGGTACCCTAAAGATTTAGATTTTTGATTTTTTTTCTAACTCAAGTTATAAACCTTCAAAGTTACTCTTGTAGGTTGTGATGTGTGATAGACCATAAAGTTTAATTTAATTTAAATATAGGGTCAAATAGTTAAGATAATCTAATGGTGAGCGTTCATCATCCATATTTTGATTCAATGGCATGCATGAAGTCAATATGTCTAAGGTTTCTGAGACTACATGCATTAGTGACATGTGTCTCAATCAAAATAATTTGATAGAAGATCAATGGCACATGGGTGTTCATGTTTATGGAGATAAATGGTGTGGTTTGAGTTAAATATTCAATTCTCAAAAGGCATGTGGGACTACCAATTGTTGCAAGAGTGGGGACTGACAACAATGTGCTCAAAAGGCACACGAGGGTGCCAAGTACCTTAATCATGGAAGTGTGGATCAATGATCAATGGTGAGAATTAAAGAGTTAAATTTAGGAGGCTCACAAGGATATATATGGATAATATTTGATCAAGCTTTTATGGAGCACAATATAAAGGCAAGTGTCAGATGATTTTTCATTAACTAGTGACTTTTGGTATTTGAATTTAACAAAGGAAAAACCAATTTGTATAATTTTACAAATATATTTTGATTAAGGATGAATTTATTATTGGTGTAAAAATAAAATTTGAAAAATAATTCAATTATAATCCATAAAAGTTGATTATAAGATTTGAATGTTTTTACAATTATAGATATTGAGCTCCAAAGTTGACTAAAGGTTTGACCATGTTTAGTAAGTGACCCGAGAAGGATATTTGAGTTGTTCTTGATGGTATTTTGATATTACAAGATTAAATAACTATTGAAGAGTTTTTTAGCTCAATGAGAACCATATATGATTATTTTTGAGGTTTTACCAATCCATATTTAGTATAAACAAATGTCTAAAATTTTACTATGTTTGTTAGAGGCTATAGACAGTTTGAGTGACCACTTTGTAGAAGTGAGTTGGAAGAGTTTTGAGAAGAATTGAAGAATAAAATGAGTATGGATATGTTTTATAAGTATTAAAGGATTATAATAAGGTATTGGTTGTCATTATATTCCCATGATTAGATATGGAGCGTCAAAATAGATTGACTTTATTTTGATTGTATATGACCAATCTAAGTGGTCATTTTAAGAGAATTGTTTTGAGTTCTTGGAGCCTATGTTGAAGTATCTAAAGTACATGAAGGTGTTTAATAGGTATTTAAGGTTTCACCCATGTTATATAATCATATAGATATGTGAAATATTTGATTAGTTACTTCAGAAGTTTGGGACTATGTTTTTTGTGTGTGAAGTCCTAAAGAGCGAGGAGACATAATTGGTAGGTTTAAGTGTGGAATTGGTGTTCAGGTGGCATGGACCCATATGAGAGTGAAAAATAGGATGTTGGAGATAGGTTTTATATGTTAAAAATATTTTTAAAGGATTAAGGTGGTCCAGGTAGTCTCACATGTAATGTGTTAGTATGAAGGCCTAATTGTTTTAGGTATCACCAAGACCTAATAGTGGTTTGGGGATAATAAGGTAATGACCAACCTATGAAGATTGTGGTTATCACATGTAAAATGTGTATATACCTATGTTAAGTTTGTTTCAAATATTTAAATCATCTTATCCAAACAAGATGTGTTAAGAAAAGAGAGTGGTATAAGTATAAGGTCTAATTAGACTAATTATGTGAGTTGAGAAAGTGTGGAGTTAAGCAAAGTAGATAACCTTTGAAAGATAATGATTAGGTGATTTAATTTTTTTGGTAAGAATATATTTTTATTCCTATTTTATTTAAGGGTCTATATTAATAAATCATTATACAATATAGCAATAAATATAGTCCTAATTTGTATAATTGTTTATATTTTTCACCTTTTCAAAAATAGCAATAAACAATAAGGAATATAACTTACCTTGAAAATAGACTAAGATGGATGATACAGAGGTTGGAAACAAATATTTAGGATTGGTAGGATCTCATAAACCTAAATCTAGCTTTCATTCTATGAAAGGATAGGACTGCCAAAAAGTGGATGCTTTGGTGTTCAATGTTGTTGTCTATTCATGTCACTCTTGTCCAAACTAATCATAGAGACATAAAACGTTTTGGGTAGTTTCACTATACCTATGTGAGCATATATATGAAACATCAAGCGCTAGTTATTAATAAAACTCACTGTGGAGTTGATTTTGTCTTCAAACCTTAACCCCTCATCATGCTTGATAAAATGATATTTGAATCACTTAAGAAAGAGGGGGGTTAGTGTGTAAGATTTAATAAACATGTAATCCACACCCCTTGTGTCGACATGCTACCTATATACTAATACTCCAAAGAGGGATCAAGCCATATGTGGTTCTCCCATCTAGTGTGCTTTGTGTGATAATGTGATGTGGATGCAAATGCCAAATTGATAGTGTTTGGGGTGGCTAGGGATTGGTATGAGGATTTGAGTAGGTTTTCAACTATATTGTGTGACTATATGTAAATAATAAGAAATTTTTACTTAATGCTTTATTTTTATTCTTGCTTGCTTTATAATTTTGGTCACCTCCCTTGTAAATTAGCTTTGAGTGGGCTTTTATGGGTTAGATGTATTTATGTTAGGCCAACCTAATTAAGGATAATGACCAGGTGAAAATGATCATTGGGAATCAAAATGCAAATCCATTAAAAAATGGATGCTTTGGTGTCCAATTATATAGTCCAAATGGGGTGCTCATATCCTATAGGCTTGAAACCTAGGGGAATAGGATTGGCATGGGGAATACTATATAGCTAAGGTGGAATGACCATTTAGAATGTTTTTGATGATTATAAATGAGAAAAAAGGTGTTTATAATGGTTTTAAGATATTGAAAAAAGGACCTATGGATGGGGTATTTCAATCCACACTCAAACTACCAATTTGGACATTTTATATGACTACATTTACCCCCCTTTATTCTAGTGATGTAGCAAATTGAAATACTAGAATAAAAAAAAATAGAAAGTACACCTAAACTTACATACAAGGGTGAAGCCTGTGAAGATGTGTGATTTTGAGTGTGTGTAGAGAGAGCACAACATGAAGTGTAAAATTGTAAGATAAAACAAAGAGTAGATCAGTTCTTACTAGACACACTATGTCTAAAATAAGAATGTACAAAGGATAGGTAAAAGAGAGAAAAATAGAAAGGAATAAATACACCTCACTAGGTACATGAACTAATATAAAATGTATTGTGATGTTGAGTGTTATTGGGTGATTCTAGGTATGTGTTATACCAAGAATAATATCGTGAATAGAGCTAAGTGTTTAATTACTTGAGGGTGGCTCAAGAATATAAAGGTTAGCCCTTTGGATCTATTATCACCCACTATGCAGTGAATTTATGTGATCATTAATGTGATAATCGATGTTTGGACTATGTTTCCAATCCCTTTGAGTAGGTGCCTTAAGAATACAAAGGCTAGCTAGTCCTTTAGCTCCATCATTGCCCACTAAGTGTGAACTATGAACTGATATTGATATGAATGTGTATCATATGAGATAGCTCATGAATCCCATGAATAATCTATAATTTGATAATGTGGCATGGATATCCAAATGTGTAATGAGAACTAGGCCAATCTTGACCACTTCGAAAGGTGGATATTAAGTTTTTATGAAAGCCACTCCAAAATTGAGAACTAGGATTATATGAAAGCCATGTTAAAATGATTCCAACCACCTACAAATGGAATAAGGCACACAAACACTTAGGATACTTGGGTAATACAATGAACTAAAAATAAAATAAGGCAAATGTGCCCCACACATTTCTCCCAATAACTAGTATCTATAACATGGATTTTGATCTAGAAGTTGTACCAACTACCCAATCTAAAATTGGAAGTGAGAGCTATCATGTCATGCATGATTCCCCCTATATATAGATAATCTAAGTAGAACTATACTAAAACTACCCAATCTGAATAGAACTATAGCTAACAAATCTATAATTGACCTTACCTTTCTATTTATTTCTAAAAATTCTAGGTTTTTGATTATATGGATAGGAATACCAAAAAGTTGACACTTTTATATATGGAATTATAGTCCAAATAGGGAACTCTTGTCCTTACTATTTATGATGACTGTTCTATATTTATCACTATTTTTTTGATCTATTTAGCATGTTTTGACTTGTGATTGTTGTTTTGAGTGTTTTGAAAAATAAATTTTGATTGGTAGAGGAATCTGATCACTGTGACAAAACCCTTATTTATTGTCCCCTATTATAAGGGTATGAATGAAGACCCTTTAATGACTACCCTCAGAAGAAAGAGCCCTATAAGTGTGTTATACTTCAAAATACATGATATAACAAATATAATCCAAAATATGTCTCAAAATATAGCATAGTTTATATTAGAGATTATTAGATTAATAGGGGTATGCCTAGATAAATGTAACAATGTAATAGCATGGGAAATATACTGAACTAAATATATAAATTTGGTTATTTTTCAAGGATAGATGGATCATGATGTCTATCATGGCATCCAATAAGGAAATATAATGCATGATGTGGATCATGAAATTGCAAATAACTGAAAAGCAAACAAGCATGTAAGGCAATAAGTAAGAAGCATACAAAAGAGTCCAAGGGGCCAAGCGAACAAAGGACATGGGCAAATGTCACTCAAAATGGGAAAGCAATCATACAAGGCATGTTCAAATGCCCACATACACATACATTTGAAAATAATCAAGTTCAGTATGAAGGCCATAATTACATACAAGAGTACAAGCAAAGGAAATTGGAAAATGTCCTAAAGCACAAACAAGTAACAAAATAGGAACAAATAAATGCAATCACATATAGATACTCAAATCAATAAAGGAATGCATGTAAATATTAGAAATACTATCACATCTAATTGAACAAAGTAAGAATTAAAAGTATGCAAAACATGTAGTACAAGACTAGGTAGATGCTAAGAAATACACAAGTGTTATATACTAGTGAGTGTCGATAGAATAATCTATGTAAGATAGTAATTAATGTACATCAACATGATAAGTATAGCATGTGGTGTAGGAATGACATAACCTACATGGTGTGGTCATGTAGAAGATGCCCTTGGTGGGTATATATGTCGATGTATGTCTCGAATGTAGAAGTAAGATGCCCCCTCAATGGGTAGAGTGAAGCAATCAAGGATCAAGGTGTCACTACACACACTCAAACAAGATTAAGTGAAGCATGGTAATGTATATAAATTGACAAAAAATAGCATATAATAGCAAAATGTAAGTCTATGATGGTAGTAAAAATGTAAAGCGTGGATAATGCATACAACTAAATTTTTTTTGTTGTTTTGAGTTATTTGAATGTTTTTATATTTTGACATGTTATATTATTATTTTTTATTTTTAATTATTGTATTATTTTTGGTGTTTTGAAATGAGATATGTACAAGTAATCATAAGGAAACTATGTACATGAAAGAAAAGTGAAACTATGTACAAGTAGAAATAAATGAAACTAACTGATGAGTCTCATAAGAGACTCCATATCATGGTGACCTATATCAAGGAGAGGAATCATGCATGATTATAAAGCATGATGGAAGTTCTGAGACTGTGACTCTAAAAGTTATGTATGTTGTAAGTGATCTAAAATCTCTATAGTGGAAACTAACTATGGGGTCCCCCAATAACTCTGAGAAGTGGATGTAATTATGGGGCTCTTAGGAATCCATCTGGTAGTAGAATAAGTTCTCTAAAAATTAACTCTATGTGTAGATGCATAAGACCTCAATGATACTTCCCTAGGTGTGAATAATATAGCTGGAAACTATCTAGAGTCTTGAAATTATCACTGATGTAGTTTTTTCTATAAGAGAGGCTTCCATAGAAGTGTATAAACTCTTTGTTCTAGTAAGGGAGACCTCAACTATGTTTGAATCTCAACTAGAGGAAGAACTATAACTAGTGGAGGAGTTCAAACTGCTGACTACAAAGTATGGGATTGTTATAAAGTAGGGAGTGGTAACTCTTTAAAATGTCCACCAACTATAACAACTTGATTAGCATGAAATTATTTCATGCATCTGTGAACTATAGAAGATACTGCATGAAGTTTCTGGATCTATGGTTGACCAAACAACATGTCAAAGAATCCTACATTAGGAACAATAGTAAATGGTATGGTCACATGTGCTTATCCAACCTATAGATGAATTAAAATCACCTAATGAACTTTGTATGTTTGTAGACACTTGAAAATTTCACATGACAGCTTTTGATGTCAAACTACCTTTTGACCCTTATCTTACCTCACATCTATTGGACCACCTAGTCAATTAGACTCATCTACTAACTTGACCCTATCAAACTCCTAACTTAACACATATAATTCACCCCTTTTTAAACTTGCTTTAACTCATTTTATTTTGGCCCCTTGACCAATGATGATCAACCTAACCATCAATGATTAGCTTGATCATCAACGGTTAGGTCTCCAATCCCACTTTAAAGTTTTAAAGCATTGACAACTTTTGTGAGATAAGTATCTTCCTAAATGACAACTTGCTTTTAAAACTAGATTTAAAATGTCATGAATTGGAAAATATATCCCCTTATTAAATTAGTAACTTCATCCATTCCAATTAACAAATTCATCCTATAAAGGGAGAAGAGGAGGTAGTGAAATGGATCCACAATCTTGCATCCAAGCTCTCTTGCATACAGGTATCCAACATCTTTTTAGAAATCAAGTAACATCACTAGAGACCTAAAAATCTATTAGAATCACTTTTGAAATCCCAATTACTATCACTCTAAATAAATTATTTTGGCCTTCCACCATCAATTTTTAGGTATCTTTCACTTGTTTTCATTGATTTATCTTATTTATAGCTTCCTACCCTATCAGACCCATCAGTATATTATTTTTCACCCCTCAGCCCCATAGCAGACCTTTGTTTTCCCAAACACCCAATTTTCACCTTTTTTTCTATTCATTTCTAGAATTATATAGGTAACCGTTGATACTTAGCATAACCATTGATGGTTACTTCAACTCTTAATGGTTACCCAACTATCGATGGTTAGCGTAAACTATTGATGGTTCACCTAACCACCAACGGTCTCTATGGCCTAAAAATATATCAAGCTATTTTTAGCCTCATAACCCCTAGTCAAACCTAACTTTATCTATTTATGCTTGATTAAAAAACCTTTTCTAATTTTTTAGACTGGACCCTAGTATTGATCATATTTGCTACTTTTGGTTACTTTTCTATTAACTAGCATTCTAATTTCTTTGAATTGCACTTAATTTATCTTATGCAAGTATATATTTACTTTATCATTTCAAACTTAATTGTTATAACATTAGATTGATGGCCTCTTAGTAAGTAATACACTTATTAGATCTAGCTCACGCTAGGCAATCCACGCATCCATCCATATAACAACCCCCTTTTCTAGTGTTTGTTCTTATCTACAAGTTTTTCCTTCCTAGCCAAAGAGGATTTCCCATCATCATCTAGATTCACGTGTGTACTTTACTAGGTATTCTTCTACACACCCTATTACTAAATTCATTGTCTACTTTCAAAATTAATAAATGAGTGGAAATTAACTGAAACATTTTGGCACACCTGGTGGGACCCTCATTCCCTTTTTCCTCCTTTATTTTTTTCTCATCAAATTAAATCTAAAAATTTATTTTTGGGCTTAAAATAAACCTCTTGCATACATTGATTGCTTTCTTGTCTTAGTTCATCTAGTAAATTAAGAGGAAAAGTAATTAATCATACCTTTCACACTTGTTATCACAAAATTAAGCCAAACCACAAAACAAATAACACATAAAAACATACATGAGATAAGGCCCGACTAAGATTTCATCACCTAGAGGTAACCTTACCCCTTCTCAGCTATCTTACTTGGATTTTATGACCAAGAGGAGAACCAACTCAGCTCTCTAGTTGAGTATAAAATCTGAACTCAGTATATTTTGGATAAACACCTAACACCCATATCACTACGGGACCATGAAGTGAGGGGGTAGGCCCCAATATCAAGCAACATACTGAAGCTCAATGTAGATTTCTATCTTGAGCACCTAAACAACCTAAAACCAACCTTAGATTTCCTCTTTAATATCCAATCTACAAGCTAAATTCCCTCTTCACACTTTCTAAGGCATAAGCCAAAAGTGATCTAAAAGGAATCCTAGGATTTAACGTGCTTTTAGTGTATGCATTATTTACCTTGAATTCTTTTCTTTGGGTTACTCTTTGTTTGAGGTGTGAGTTTCTCCATATTATTTCCTATTTTCTCACATGGTCTTTACTAGATAGTAGCTAAGAAACTAAACCAATCAACCATCACCTTCTTCTTCCTCCTCCTCCATGGAATATAATTTTAATGATGAGGGTTTACCTCATTTTTCTCCCTCTTACTAGATTCTTGGTTTTTTTTAGGGTGATGTAGATTTCACCACCTTCCTTGATAATCACCCCATATTCCTTTAATATTATATTAAAAACTTACCTCACCATACCTCGATTGCCTCAGTTCTTCCTAGGACCCTCATTATGGTATGCCTCCCCATCTTATGGTGGTTACTACCTTAACCCAACCCTTACTGACCCAAGCCTCTTCTTCTTCCAAAATCCCATCTACTACCACTACCCAAAACCAATCTCACATTCCAACCTCTAACTAAACACCTCCTACCATACCCCACACATCACATATAGGTTCAAATTTACCTCTAGTTACCTATCCTCCACCTACCATGGGGTTATTTTCTACCCCTATTTCCATCCTTCCCTTTATTACAACCAATCCACCAACTTCTACCATATTTTATAACTTGGTTCTCTCTATCCCTCAAACACTTACACCCATTATCACTAGAGTCACCATCCAACCTCAACTTACTCAACCTAAACCCACTACCTAAACCCTACATTTAAGTCAACCCATATCCATCCCTCAACAAGTACCCATGACAACCTATCAATATTTCCCTAATCTATAAGGATATATAGCACCTTCCACCTTACAATTTATGTCAATCAACCCTTATGTGGCACCATCTCAACCTCTTATGACCACTTACCAATATGTGGAGTCTTTAGCACCTTTTATCACCTATCCATAGATAGTTTCCACCCAACCTCAATAAAATTTACCCCTTAATTATGCAGCTTCCCGACTCTAACCAGATTCGATCAAGATCTTAATGGAAAAAATGACTAACTTGGAGTCATTTATCTCTAGGTATCATAACCTTTTATCCTATGATCAAAATTTTAATGAACCCATTCATCTATCCATGCCCATCCATTCATATCCCCCTCAATGAGAATTGCCCAAGTTTTCCAAATTCCAAGGCAGGGAGGACCCTCAACAACATTTGAGAGCATTCCATCATTCTTTTTATTTAATCACATACTATGATGCTCTCCTTTAAACCTTCCACATGTCCTTGTCAAGACTATCCCTTGATTAATATAGTTCTCTTCTCATCCACTCTATCTTTTCTTTCTCCTAATTAACCCAAATCATTTTAGAGCATTTTTCAGTAAATATATCTAAAAAGGTTTCTATTACAGACCTCTACTCTATTAAATAATTTGATGATGAGTCAATTGTTGATTTTGTGGCTAGATCGAGAGGTCTCATCAACCAAATTTCCTTCTCCTTACCCTAACTTGAATTGATTGAACTCTTCTCTCAAGCTTGCACCAAACATATATCCCCCACTCTTCAATTTCAAACCTTCAAAACTTTTGATAAGGCATTCACCATGACACATAAACTAGAAAATTGGGCCATTGATGAAGGGAAATTCAAATTATAGAACAAGAATTATAGCTTTAAATCTAATGACCCTTCCTCCACCAAAACCACTAACCAACTAATACCAAAGCAAAATCATCCACAAACTCTATTGTTCTAAAAACCACTCCAACTCCAACTATCAACCAACCATCTCAAACCAATTATTCTAACCCTCCCTATCATAAAAACCAAAACCAAAGCTAAGCTCCTCAAAATAATATACTCCCATTAGAGAATCTTATGCATCAGTCTTGGATAAATTGATCAAATCCAACCTCATCCAACTCCCACCAATTAAACCACCCTAACAATTTGATTCTTCTCTCCTTGTGTTGGGTTGGTATAATGAGAATGACCATTATGCCTTTCGTCGAGTCATAAGACATGACATTAATAGATGTAATACCTTCAAAAGTCTTATCCAAAACTTGATTGATAGTGGAAAAATTGAATTTGATAATCCCAATTCACCTCCTAATCATTCACTTGAAATTTTCCACAATCCTTTTCCCAATCATGTTATTTCTACCAAACACCATGATAACCAACCTAGATCATCTCACTCTCATGAGGCACATACAATAAATGTTATTAATAATGAGCCCATTGTTGAAGAGACCATTACCTCAATCACCCAAATTTAAATAGTAAACTCACCTCCTACTCCTTTAGATACTCAAATGGAGTAATTAACCACCCCTCTTTATTCACTTGATGAGATCTTAGTTTTAACTACCTCTCTTTTAATGGAAACACCAAAAGAGATAACCTCTACTATACTTATTCCACTCTATCCATTTAGGTGGAATAATTTCCCTCCATTCCTTTAAACATCTAAATAAAGTAAGCCACTCTATATGTTCCTTCACTTGAGGACACCATACCTACCTATTTTATCATAAAACCATCCTTTTCCTCTTTAGAAACCATTCCAAAAGAGGGGATTACCTCATCTACCCAACCACCAATTTTGGAACCTTCCCTCAAAGACAATAATTAATAAACCATTTCTTCTTCTTCACCTAAGGTTTTAATCTTTTAAACCAATGACCAAGGAATTAAACCCATCTACGAGCCCTTTTCTAGGCTAGTCCAAAGTCTAGAGTTTACTTCTCAACCTAACTTTGATAGAGCCACCTTTTGGCATCATCTTGGACTTCCTTACCAAAATAAATCTGAATCTTCAACATCAATTGAATCCACCCTTAAACCTATTATTACCTCTTCACCAAATACCTCTTCCAAAATCATAAGTGAATCATCCCATCAACCTCCTTCCAACATTGCCAAATCACCTTATGCTTGTATTACCAAACTAGTTAAGAATCTAGGAATCCTTCTCATACCTAGCCACACTCATCCCTCTTTGAATTTGTATTTAACACCATCTAGTCCACCAAAGAATCCCTTAACCAAACCAACTAAGAAGGTAGAGTTACCCAAACCTCCACCTCAAACTAGACCCATACCACCTCCTTCCCACTTAGCTTCCATCTTAGGACCCCATCCTTTTACCATTTTAATCACCTATTCTTCCTCTAAGAAATTATCCCTCTTTTCTCTACCTACACCCATCAAATCCTCTATTTCTCCATCATTTTTGACTAACCTATCTACCTCTACTTTCCCACTTGTAGCTAAACCATTATTATCTAAGTCTCCCACTTTCCAATCATCTACCCCTAAATCAACCATAACTAAGCAATCCCTACCACCAACCAAACCCATTCCACCACCTAAAACTTCTAAGGTGAAAGATACTTCTAAAAAAGTTCCCCTCCTAAAATTATAAACCCTTTACCTCCAACACCTTGGAGTGAATCCTACTCAACCATCTTATAAAGGTTGTTTCAAACTTATTCCATTAGCTTACCCCCTATTAAACCATTCTACCCTTCTAATACCAAAACCTCTTAGTTTAATGATAACTTGATTTGTGCATATCATAGGGACCCAAAACATGACATAGAAAAATACAAATCTCTCCAAACACTTGTTCATAGCCTATATGATGAGGATCATCTATTATCAAACGAACCCTTCTTACCGCCATTATCATTCTTACCATCAACCCAACCTACCCAAACATTACCTACTCTCCCACTCCTACCCAAGGATGAGAAGGAGGAACTGAAGCAAGTATAAAACCCATAAAACCCCCATATCCACACTATTCATGTGGTTATGTGATCCCAAACCCAAAAAATGATAAGGGAAAAGCTAAAGCATCTATTTCATGGACTTACCCTTTAACCCCTTAGCCTTCCAACCAAAACCAAACACCTACATCTTCACCTATGCCACAACCAAATCTAAATTATCCATTTTGGAACCTTCTCCCTCTAACCCATCTAAATTCATCCAATGTATCATGTTGAAAAAACTTTACCAAACACTAGTGAAAATGAGCCTTTATGAACTAGTCAACACCTCACCCCACCATCACCAAGAATTTATCAAGGCTCTATAATATATAGAGGTTCAACCAAATGATCCTCAACCTCTTTCACCCTTTATTGGAGCCCTCCAGCTTTCTTCCCTCATCACCTTTTAGGATTTTGAAATACCTCCCACTCATCTTGAGGATTTTGATCCTCCCCTCTTCGTCACAACACACATCAATCAAACCCACATCAAGAGGGTTATGATTGATGGAGGAGATAGCATCAACATTATCTCCTCCCATGTATATGACCAACTTCATCTACCTCAGAACATCATGTTAGAAAGTATAGTGGTCCTTCACTCCTTTAGTAATACCATGGCCACTACTTTAGGGACCATTGTCCTCTATATTCGATTGGGGCCTCATACTATTCTTGAACTGTTTTACATTATAGAGGGAAAGTTCCAATATAATGTGTTAATTGGATGCCCTTGGGTTTGTGCTATGAGTTATTTCCCTTCCACCTTACACCAATGTGTCAAATTTAAGCATGAGGGACAAGTTATTACCATCAAATCTGATCCTAGTCCCTTTTCCTCTTACAATATGACATATTGGCCTAATAATGTCCTTATTCCTCCTTCATCTACCTTGTCACTGACTTCTAAAAAAACCTCCCCACCAACCATAACTAGAAACACTCCTGCTCATAATAATGATGAAGCATCAACTAGCTCATTTATCCCTTCATCCCAAATTCTAATTGATGACACCTTGCAATCCACATTTCAATGACTCTCTTTTGGGGAATATTATCTTTTAGCCTAGATGCTTTCCCTACTTTTCAAGAATATGGGAACCTCAAATATGATCCTTCCTATGATCCCAACATCAAAACCATCATCCCTTTTGGGCTCCATAATAGTCAACTAAATTTTATCTATGGGGAACTTGATCAGCCACTTTTTGCTCCCACTACTACCTCATTCATCTGACCATTTACTACTAATTTTTATTACCTCAAAAAACTAGACTTTGCAAAATCTTACATTTACTAGCACTTGGAATGGGTTTGGTCTTGGCCTCTATAAATAGGGGCATCACAAGTTACCCATAATCAAAACTCAAAAACCTCATGATTTCTTTGGCCTTGGGTTCATACCACTAGCAAAACCCACATCACCAAAACCCATTGCCACCATCGATGAAGAACTTCCATCCTCACCAATCCCACTTCCTCCAAATATAAGGACTCTAATATCATCCCATCTAACTTTTTTTTATCAACACCATTAATTTAGGCCCCCTAACTTATCAAAAGGATGCCCAAACTAAAACCCTTCCTCTCATCCATCTTGAAATGATTGAACATGATTATCCTACCATCAACACCATCTAGCATTAGGATTATGAGTCCATTCTCACCTACCTCAATGTGAAGGATTCCTCTATTCATAAATCCCTTCCTCTTAAAAATTAAACTATGCTAAATAAATCCACCATTGATGTCAACTTGGGTACTCAAAATAACTGTAATGTCCCCAATTTTCTATTAAAATGGTTTAATTAATTAATTAAATTATTATGAAAATAAAATTGACTTCTTCTAGAAGTTTCTTTGGAAAGCTTTAAAAGAAGGGGAAAGCAAAGCATTTGCATTATCTAATATCTTCTTTTGCAAAAATTATTCTGAGAAGCTTGAATCGGTGATTCAGCTGGAATCTCTGAGGACGAAACCCTTCAGTAGATTGGCGAAGAGTTGGATGAAAACCCAGCCCTTGTCAGAGGTGGATTCAAGATGGAATCCAGATTGTGCATATTAGTCAGATCGGGAGCTTCAGAGGGCCATTCACTGAGGATATCAGGGTTCAGCCTATGCAGAAGTCTCCAGGTATTTATCCTATGTTTTGATCCTAGGTTTATATATTTTATAGTCAGAGCAGGTTTGGTACAGAATCCATACGGATAGATAGATCGGCACCAGGCCATACCCACAGGGTCAGAGTAAGGAAAGGGCATAGTTTGGCCGTAGGGTTTTACAGAGACCAGCATCGGCATACAGACCGACATCGGCTGACTAGCGACCGACGTCGGCAGTCAGGCAGTCACAGATCACCCTCGAGATGATCGACGGCGGTAGGGTATTGACCGACGTCGGCATCATCCTCACCGACGTCAGCGACTGTGTCTTTACACAGCATCCAGATTTGTGCATACTTCCAGGTTCCTGCTTATTTTGGGTTTCATTATACCCTTTTAAATTATTGCTGTGTACTGTAACTTTTGTTTATTCACTGTTGAAGTAAATCTGGGCAATATATTTTTGTATCTGCATTCTCTAAAGGCAAATAATCAGAATTATATCTTTGTCTTATATTGTGTGTCTTCAAATTGAGTTGGGGATCTTTCAGTGGTATCAGAGCCATGCATCTTGCCAGCCTGTAGGGGTAAAACTATTTTATTTCTATGCATCTTGGAAGATTTGATAGAAGCCATAGATATTTTACACGTAGTAGAGCTCAGTACGAGCGAGAGTTGGGTTTAGGACAGCCACCTATCATGGCCGAAGAACAAAGGAATGCCCATAGAAACCAGGATGAAGAAGAAAGGGAGATGATGAGGACCCTCATCACTACCCAGCCCAGGATTGTTCAGGCTCTAGACCGATTACAAGATACCATGGAAGGTTTAGAGGTGGATAGACACAGAGGTAGAAGGAATAGATTAGCTTCAGTGACTAGTAGTGATCATACCCATCACTCCAGTCAGCATAGTCACCATTCCCGTTCTTCAGTGGGGAGCTCCCGTCATTCCTCTAGGCGACATCATCATCATACACCTACTCCTAATAGACCATTACTGCCTCAGTTTGTACCAGATGGACAACCAGTACAGGTGGAACCACCAGAGATGGGGTTCCAAGAGTCCATTTTGGAAGCCACAGCAGAGTGGAGAGCTTTACCCCCAGAGGTTAGGGAGGTTTTTCCTTTTCCCCAGTATTGTGCATAGCGTAAAGACACAGCTAGACTCAGGGGAGATCGGGGTAATAGACCACCACAGCAACAGCATAATCATCAACTCATTAGAGCTACAGGGAAGATTGCATTGGCTTCATATAATGGTTCTGGAGAGACTAGTGCAAGAGCTTAGGTCCACAAGCTGGACATATATCTTTTTTTGAGGCCCATGCCAGAGCGTGAGGCCATTCAGTTTGCAGTATTACATCTAGAGGGGATTGCATATGATTGGTGGCACCATGGATTGGTCACCTAGGATCATGCTTTAGTTCACTCCTATGCTGAGTTCACTGAGAGACTTATTGCACGGTTTGACCGTAAGGATACAGAACTTTACTACAGGGAGTTGGCTCATCTTAGACAGAGTGGTCATGCAGAAACTTATATTAATGAGTTTCAGCGTATTGCGGTTATGGTACCTGATATGCCTCAGAGATGGAGTGTGATGTTATTTATTGAGGGATTACAGGATAGACTTAAGGGACTGGTACGTGCTTTCCAACCAGCCACTCTTAAGGATGCCATTGATGTGACATTGAGACTAGACACTGTGCCCACTTCTTATCAGGGTGATAAGAAAATAGCTGAGGAATCTCAGCCTATACAGAAGGCCAATGCACCACAAATTAAAGAAGGGCCATCCTCTACAAATCCTTGGATGAATCAGGAGACTAGGAATGACTTGAGGAGGAAAAATTTATGTTTTTCCTGTAGAGACCCATGGGAGCCAGGCCACCGTTGCATGGGTAAAGGAAAGGTTCATTTGATTGAGGTAACTTCTGAGTGTGGAGATGATAAGGTTCCTGACACAAACATTGAGGATAATATTGAGCAGGATCAGATACAGTTAGAGTTAGACACCCCAGAGCCTTTGGCATCAGCCAAAGCAATTATGGCTACTCTCTCCAGTTATCCTAACTTTCATGCCTTTCGATTGAAAGGTACACTTATGGGTAAGTGGGTCATGAGCTTGGTAGATACAGGTGCTACACATAACTTCATTGACCGGAAGTTAGTGGGAAGGCGTGGATTACAGTATGAGAAGTTTGGTGGTTTTGGGGTAAAAGTGGCAGACGGTGCAGTTTTGGGTTATACCAAATGGATTCCATAGCTTAGCATTCAGATGGGGGATTACACTCTGACAGATGATTTTTATGTGTTTCCTTTAGAGGATTATGATGTGGTTTTGGGCATGCAGTGGTTACAGGGTATTGGGTGCTACATTATTGATCACCATCGTATGCAGTTAGAATTCCTTTCTGGGGGAAGGAAGATTATCTTGAAGGCAGCACCAGATGGAGGACCTAAGGAGGGGTCATATCACAGGATGGAGTCTCATTTTATAGGTGATGTGGTAACTAATTCTATTTGTTGCAGGGCATTTTCCTTTCCAATTATAAGTCAACATCATTATAATAGTGAGAGTTTGTTAATCAGAGTAGCACAGCGGCCTTTTTCTAAGTCTAAGGTATGTGATGGTGAATTTGCTACTTACATATTGAGGATTATCACTCTGCTCTCTAGGAGAAATAAGGTGAATGTAGTCACAGATATTTTCCAGCATGGTGTTTTTGATAGAAGAATTTGCAAATTCTTGAGATTAATATGGCATCCATGTAGTTGGTATTGGGTATCAGGAGCGAATTTCTTGAGGACAAGCAATCTCCAGGAAGGGAGGACTGTAATGTCCCCAATTTTCTATTAAAATGGTTTAATTAATTAATTAAATTATTATGAAAATAAAATTGACTTCTTCTAGAAGTTTCTTTGGAAAGCTTTAAAAGAAGGGGAAAGCAAAGCATTTGCATTATCTAATATCTTCTTTTGCAAAAATTATTCTGAGAAGCTTGAATCGGTGATTCAGCTGGAATCTCTGAGGACAAAACCCTTCAGTAGATTGGTGAAGAGTTGGATGAAAACCCAGCCCTTGTCAGAGGTGGATTCGAGACGGAATCCAGATTGTGCATATTGGTCAGATCAGGAGCTTCAGAGGGCCATTCACTGAGGATATCAGGGTTCAGCCTATGCAGAAGTCTCCAGGTATTTATCCTATGTTTTGATCCCAAGTTTATATATTTTATAGTCAGAGCAGGTTTGGTATGGAATCCGTACAGATAGACAGATCGGCACCAGGCCGTACCCACAGGGTCAGAGTAAGGAAAGGGCACAGTTTGGCCGTAGGGTTTTATAGAGACCGGCATCAGCATACAGACTGACATCGGCCGACTAGCGACCGACGCTGGCAGTCAGGCGGTCACAGGCAGTCACAGGCAGTCAGAGATCACCCTCGAGATGACCGATGGTGGTAGGGTATCGACCAACGTCGGCATCATCCTCACCGACGTCGGTGACTGTGTCTTTACACAGCGTCCAGATTTGTGCATACTTCTAGGTTCCTGCTTATTTTGGGTTTCATTATACCCTTTTAAATTATTGCTATGTACTGTAACTTTTGTTTATTCACTGTTGAAGTAAATCTGGGCAATATATTTTTGTATCTGCATTCTCTAAAGGCAAATAATCAGAATTATATCTTTGTCTTATATTGTGTGTCTTCAAATTGAGTTGGGGATCTTTCAATAACCCCCATATCATCAAAATAAGCCAATCTCTAAATTTAACTAAGCAACAAGATTACCCTTCTTTCCATCGATACCTTAATATATAATTTTCTTAGTCTTATCAGGATATGCAAAAAATTAACCATTCTATTTCCCTCTACAATATTGTTATATGTCCTAAGGCTAAACTAGTTTGATAAAAGCTTTGTAAGATGCATCCTTACATAGCCCTTCTTATCAAAGAAGAGCTTTAGCATCTCTTTTCTATCAAATTAATTCAATCTATTGACTATCCACAATGGGTTTCCAACATCATTCCCATCACCAAACCCATAGGGGGCCTTTCCCTCTGCATCAATTTTCATGACCTCAATCTTGTTTGCCCAGAGGATAAATTATTTTGCCAAACATTAACCAACGTATCGATCTCATAGCCAACCATGAAATTTTATATCTCATGGATGGTTTCTCAAGATATAATTATATCTTAATTACCCCTAAAGATCAACATAAAACTTCCTTTATTGCCCCATGGGGAACCTTCTACTATAGAGTCATACCCTTTAAAACTTAAGAATGTTAGATTAACCTATCAACAGGTCATGACCTATATATTTTACGATCTCATCCATTAAATTATATAGGACTATGTAGATGATCTCCTTAATAAATCCAAACACTACAAGGATCACCTAGTTGTTTTTGCCATCATATTTGATCGACTAATCAATTATCATGTCAAGATCATCCCCAAGAAATGTATTTTTGGAGTCTTATTAGGTAAGCTTATTATTTTCATCATCTCTCTCTTTGGAATCAAAATAGACACCAACAAAGTTAGAGCAATCTTGGAGATGCCTCCTCTTACCAACCTACACAACTCTACATCTTATAGGGTAAACATCAATCCATCCATTGCTTCATCTCCCAATTATCAGATAGATGTCAACCCTTCCACCAACTCCTAGATAAAGACACCTCTTTTAAGTAGACCAAGGCCTATCAATAAGCCTTTGATTTAATCAAGGAGTATCTTGTCTCTCCACCTGTCTTCATCCATCCTAAGGAAGACTTTCCCTTTTACCTATATATATCTACCATATACCATTCTTTAGGGGCAATGCTCATACATTGTGATGAAAAAAATAAAGAGTAAGTCATATATTACATTAGCCTCACACTTATCAAATATGAAACTCAATATACCCATCTCAGAAAAACATACCTCACCTTAGTCTTCATGGCCTCCAAACTCGGTTACTACCTTGTTAATCATAAAACCTATGTCATCATTAACACTAACCCTCTCAAGTATATGCCCTCTAAGCCATACCAAAACTACGGTATGGATAAGTGGCTCATGCTCCTAGTTGAGCTCAATCTTGAGTTCCTTCCACAAAATTCCATTAAAGGACAAGTCATTGTTGATCAATTGGTATAGGCTCCTCTACCAAACAATCAAACACTTCCTCTTGCCTTTCTAGATGAGTCTATCATAACTCTTTCTTAGGAGGAACCCACCTACCAAATAACCATGTTTTTCAATGGCTCTAAATGTTAAAATGGTGGGGGTACCAAAGTGATACTCATTACCCTTAATGGTGAACCTCTTCCCATTTATTTTAAAGTTGACTTCGAATTCACCAATAATGTGTCCAAATACGAAGCCCTAGTCATAGGTATCCAAACCACTCTAGCCTTAGGAATCAAAATAATTAGTGTCTTTGGTGACTCCCAAATAGTCATCAACTAAGTCAATGGATATTATCAATGTAAAAATAATGTCCTCTTAAAGTAAACACAATTGATGGATTTACTTTTAACATCATTTGATCATTACATTATCCAGTCAATTCCTTGATCTACTAATAAATTTGCAAATATGATGGCTTCCTTTGCTTCATAAATCCCATCTCAACTGATTGAATCTAAACTATTTGTCACCATCCATCATTTTATCACACCCTCATATGTTAGTTCTGATCTTCCTACCATTTTTAGTGTGGAAACATCTTCCAACATTTGGTATGACCAAACTTTTAGTTACCTTAACATTGGCATTATTCCTCCTAACCTTTCAAAGAATTTTTGAAGAGCTTTTGTTCATGGTACCTCTCATTACACCATACTAAGGGGAATCCTTTGTAAATGTGGCTTCAAAAGCATCCTTGTCCATTGTCTACATAACAACAAATCCTCCCATGCCATCAAGGAAACACATGATGGAATCTATGGGGGACACTTTAGTGGCCTAGCTATCACTAATCATATTCTTCACCTTGGCTATTATTGTCCCTCCCTTAATAAATATTGGTTTGACTATGTAGATAAGTGGTTCAAATGTTAGTAACATGCTAACTTAAATCATGTACTTCCCATGGCCTTCAAGTATCTATAGATTATTGGCCATTCTTGTAATGGGGTCTTGACCTTATTGGGGAAATCAATCCCCATTCTTAATAATAATACCAATATATCATTACCACCACAAAATATTTCACCAAATGGGTGGAGGCCATCCCTCTTTTCTCAACTAAAGCCAAAAAAATTATTGACTTCATCAATCACTATATCATCTTTCACTTCAGTGTTCCTCAGAAGATCATCACCTATAATGACAAATCTTTTAAAAACCAAAAATTCCAAGGTCTCTATGATACTTTTGGCATCAAGTTAATATTTTCCTCACCTTATCATCCACAATATAATGGATAGGTGGAAGCCTATAAAAAAAATCTCATCAAAATGTTAGCCAAAGTAGTCAGTGCTTCTGATTAGGATTAGCACCTGCACATCCCTATCACTTTATGGGCCTATCACACTAGCATTTGAACCTCTATGGGTGCTACCCATTTCTCTCTCATCTTTAGAGTGGTGGCCATTTTGCCTCTTAAATTCCAAATTCCCTCTCTTCACATATCTTTGCATGAAATCCTTTTTAAGAGTGACTATCATAAAAAATGTCTCACGTGTCTTGAACTTCTTAATGAATATCACCTCAAAGAACTTAATCATCTTCATGTTTATTAGGAATGAATCAAGCATGCATATAAAAAACACCTAAAAGAGTGAGAGTTCAACATCAGAGAGTTCATATTTAAGGAAAACCAACATGTAACTAATATGGAGAAAAGAAAAAAGGGAAAGTTTGCTTTCAATTATCTTGGACCCTATATCATAACCCATAAGTATGGATAGTGTGCTTATAATTTGTCCTCCTTTAAAGGCAAACTAGAACTTGAGCTTTTTAATGCTTCACATTTGCATCCTTTCTAATGTTGAAAAAAGGATCAAACTCACCTTTGTGTCTAACTTAAGCTCATCCCTTGGTTTATGATATTTTCACCTACCTATCCCTAATCCTCTTAGGCATAATTGATTACAACATATGACTATGTGATTATCCATCAAAATTATAATCTTAATCTTGAATATTGTCACCATGACTCTACCTATAGCATGGTTCTCATGGATACTTTTCATCTCTAATTAGATGGAATCCCATGATTAATTATCTCTCAAACCATTTTCCCCAACTATCATTAACCTTTTGTGCTTATGTTTTGCCTCCATAAAGGTAAACATTAAGCCTAAATAGACTTATCCATGTCTAACCTAGCATTCAAAGTTGACAAATTAGGATACCAACATATCACTTGGGTCTATTATTATAGACTAATCCCTTGAAGGATAACTGCCCAATAATTAAATGTTACTTAAAAATAGACTTCTACCTTGAAGGACAACTATAAAACCCCATTTTAGACCATTCCCTTGAAGGATGGCTAAGAAATAATCATCTGAAGCTTCTCACATCTATCAGCTTCAACAACTTATCAAAATAACAAAAGCAACAAACAACCCTATGTCAAAATCAAAGCAAGTATGCCATAATCATCTCCTATATATGGCATTTGTAGACTTCCCATATTGATCAGTCTACATATCACATTAAGGCATGGACTTGTTTTTTATAGCTCTTTGGTCACCTATAGAAGGGGCAATCTAACCCACATCAGGTTACCTTTTTACCCATTTATCATTCTGCCATCTACCTATCACCTCCCTTACCTTCAACCCCTCTCTAAAATCAAGCAACTATGAGCTTACTTGACATAAAGTGATCAAGATACCCCCTTTCTCAATCAAATCATGCTCATGTGAAGTATTTAACAAGCTTATGTTCACCAAGTCAATCCAACTATGTTTTATTATTGTTAGGTCCTTGCCAACCCAAACATCATGCCTTTTCTTTTCCCTCCATTAGTTCATATGGATGTATTGTCTCATAACTCTTATCTCTTTCTCACATTTAGTTTGTCACATACACCTACTTTATGTGCTTTCATTACTTATTCATATCACATATCCTATTATCATCAATCTTTATTATCATTAATACAATCATAACATTATGAACCATGAACATAATAAATATAAACCATATCCTACCTATAAACAAGACATCAAAAACAATAATTATAACATACCATTATAACATCATTACAACATATTATCCTCATCAAACGTCATCCTATAATAAATCCAAAATATCATCATATCTATGAATATTATATCCTCATCCAATCTATAAACCACATTGTCATAATCATCCCATAAACAAAACATCAAAATCCATAATCACAACATACCATTATAACATCATAACAACATATTATCCTCATCAAACATCATCCTATAATAAATCCAAAAATATCATCATATCCATGAATATTATATCCTCATCCAATCTATAAACCACATTATCATAATCTATGTATCAAATATTCATGATCATGTGCAAACTAAACTAAATAACAACAAACATCTTACTCAAAAATATGTTGTTAACCACATCATCAAATAAATCATCATCCATCATCAAATACCTAAGATAAAGAGTCAACAATAAACCTATGCCTAAATCATCATATATGTCATCCATAATCCATAAAAATGAACACATAATGATCATAATCTACATCTATATCATCATCATCATAATACATCAATACATAATCAATTGAACATCAGAACATCATCATCATGTCATATGTCAACATGTCATCCATGTAATCAAATTTCAACAATATCATAATCAACATATAATCATTATATACATCAATAAGAATATACATAAAATAATGTATCCATGTATCTCTCACTCATTTACATCTCACATCATCAAAATGCAAGACAATATAAAAATAAAAAACATATAATATATAAGTCCATATATCAATCCCCTGGGGCACCACTATCGATGGGTCCAACTACACCACTACCACTGGCTCCATCTACACCTACATTGTCATTTGGTAGTGGTCCTCATGAAGTCCCTACCTACCTCACTATTGAATCCCATTATCTTGGAGTATCTATAGATGGACCACCTCCTAGGCTTGCCTTATACTCTATGTATCTCATCTCCAAAGGTAATTGTGATAGCACTATCACCTCATAATATCTTAGTTCCTTGATGGTGACTAGGTACTGTGTCCTCAAAACTATGTCAAGAGGTCATTTTGATACTATTGTGGCCACTCCTACCCTTTGTCTCAATGAATCTCTCTCCTAAGTCACTAATCTAAGAGATATCATCACCTAATCCTACTCACCAATCACTATAGCAACCTGCCCCTGTAAGGTGATAATCTATGTTTGTAAAGTGGCCACCTATCCTTGTAACCTAGTAATCTAGGCATGTGCTAATACTAGTGCTATGGTTGCATGGCCATCATATGTTGGTGACTATGTAGGGTCCACATCCATAAGTTATTATCCCCCATCACCCCATTCAAATTCAACCACTATATATTTGACCTAGTACCAAGTTGCATATCCATTTGCAATACCAACATCATCTATGAGAGCTCTCACTGACAACTCTTCCTATCCAAAATGACATCTTGTGGCTATGGATTTGAGAGTAATAACTCAACATCTTCCCTCTTGTATCAAGGGAAATTTGGTGGGATCCCCTATACCAATCCAAACTACTACCACACTCAGTTAAAGGGGATCAATGTAGTCTCCCCATCTCTCCTCCTATAAATCTAGTGCTAGCTCTATAAGGATAATGTGTGGCACTAGTGCCTAGGCTAAATAGGCCAACCCACATAAGGACTTCATATCACATCTCTTACCATAAAATCCTCCAGTACATCCAAAAACCAATCAATATCTTTGGCTCCTCTACCTACCCCTATCAAAGCATCAATATACTTCCATCACATGAAGCTAACTATAAAGGATACCTAGGTAAAACCCTACCATGGTAACCCTAATGGTCTCAATACCCAAATATGATCATATGCCTAGTATTGGATCATGAAAATGACATTGATCCCATATCATTTGTGTTCTCAAAATGCCCAAATTTCCTTATAGATCTAGACTAGTATCATTGGGGCCCATCCAAACACCATCCTCCCCAACAACATCTCCACCAATACCCCCAATAGTAAATATGAAAATCATCCATGGCTTAAATTTAGAAATTCAAAACAAGTCACTACCATCATCATCATTAGTAGGTATCTATCCTTTAGGGAGCTCTGTTATAATGGTATGATCCCAAACCCACCTGCATACCACTTGGCATGAACCTAATCTACTCCATTTAAGAGATACATGTGGTAATCCTACTCCTCACTCTCAATATGATAGATGGACTTCCCCCAAATGGGTAGCTATGTGATCCTCATCACATCCTCCAATAATATGTTCATCTCTCCAATAGGTAACATGAAAGCATTCATCTTTGGGTCCCATCTCTCAATGAGTGTGATGATCATGGTCACATCCCATGGTAGGTGTTGATAATGAATCATATCTCCTAGGCCAACTATCTCCATGTGCCTCTACTCCTCTATATCATCACATCTCGATCCTTGATAAAGATCTTAGGGACTTAGTCCCTCATCTAAATCTGGTCATGTACCTACATAATCATCACATTAGCACAACATACTTTATTTTCCACATATACCTATGTATTAACCTATACCTACCTTTTCAAAAAATTTACAACCAAACCCATTTCACCTCCATCTAACATAAACCTATACCTTCATCTAAAACCAACCCTCACATTTTATTTATAACACCTACTCACCTTTATTCACTAAATTCTACCCACCAACCCTTTCAGACATCATATCATATCATTTTGACATTCAACCTTTTGAATCACTGGACACATATCTTTAAAAAAACTCAACAATTGCATACCATTTTAACCATATTCAATTTAACACCTCTCAAACTTTTACCACTTCCTTTTAACAACATACAAACTATGTTCAACCATTTTAATATTTAACATTCAACATTTTACACACTTTACGAAGTAGCAATATTTAATAGAAAATTGTCACTTAACCAACACTACCCTTTAACCTTCAACTCTTGATGGTTCCTCCAACCTTCAAAAAAATTTAGAGACCCTTTTAACCCTAAGTTCAGCTATTGATGGTTGGGGTGAACCATCGATGGTCACTATGTGTGATCTTTAATGGCATGACCATCAAACCCTAAACCTTCGCAAAACATCCTAATTTTAACAATCAACTACATAAACCTATCCTATGACCCAATTATAACATAACACACATTACCCATATACATTTCCCCATTCCTTTAACTGAATTCAACCAAAACCTGAATCTAGGGCATCATTTTCCACACACCCCATTCAAAAACATCACAATTTCATTCTTAACCACTCAAATGCAACTTCTAAAGTGACATAATTCATCTTCATATCAGATTCAAACCAATGCCTACCTCATTCCATGATCATTATCATGGTTGAAGGCCTCATCCTACTGCTCGGCCATACCCTTGTTCACCCTCCATCTGGTTGACCCTCAAACTCCTCATACCTACATTATCAACAAATCACAATACTCCACCTCAGTAATCTCAAGCACAAATGACAAATGTCATAAAGCACCTAGAGAAAAAACATCAAAAATTCAAAAGGTAAAAATGAAAAAAAAAATACTTTTGACCTTTTGGCTTTTAGGTTTTCCTCCTGACTGTTGATGGTCAACCCTTCATGGTCAACCCTAGGAACACTCCTAACTATCATCATTCAGGGTCCCACTTCTTTTCAACACTTTCAACCATACCCTACCCTAGTATGGAATTTTATTAAGAACTACATGTGTCCTAAAGTTATTTTGGATATTATGTCTATGTAACTATGTAGGTAGTGTCCACTTACCTAGTGCATATGGAGTTAGTGTAGTCATTCCCAATCAACCCATACCCAACCATTAAACCATGTCCACCTTGAATTTAATCATTTTTAACCTAAACTATTCACTTATTTTATGACAACTTTGCATGGTCATTTTGACTTCACCGACCAACCTTACCATGTTGAACTTTTGAACTTTGCATCACCTCATACACAACTTGACCAATTATGTTTTTTTAATAAAGCACTCTCTACCCTAGATACTTTTGACCAAGACTGGCCTATTTAGATGGCTTGGTAGGCCTAACCTAATCAGCTATGACCAATGTTATAGACCATTACCCCTCTCATATGTCCCTCTAAATTCATGCTTATTTTTACCAGCATTAGTAACTTTAGTCTTTACATGATCTTGAATATTACCCTTAGTTGTATTTTGTACACATGGTTGCATCTCAAATGCCCAACCTTTTTATGTCACCCACCTTCTACCTACCCATTTACCATTTATCAAACCTTGACTTGATTTCACTTCCACCTCATCAACTCTTAATTTGAGGGGGAATACCTCCTCCAATAATCAAGGCAAACATACCTTGACCAACAATCCATTTTTGTTTTGTATCTTGTTAGATCAAAGCCACATAATAAAAAAAGGTAAAATGTAGACACTCAAAAATTATACATGATAGCTTGCAATGTCAAACTACTTTTTGAACCTCATTTGACCTCGTGTCTAGTAGACCACCTAGTCAATTAGACTCATCTACTAACTTAAAATATTTAATTCACCCCTTTTTAAACTTGTTTTAACTCATTTTTCTTCTGGCCCCTTGATTTTCGATGATCATCCTAACCATTGATGGTTAGCTTGACCATCGATGATCAAGTCACCAAGCCTAATTTAAAGTTTTAAAGCATTAATAGTTTTATGTAGGATACATATCTCCCCAAATAGAACTTTGCTTTTAAAACTAGCTTTAAAACATCATGAATTGGAAACTCTATTCCCCTATCAAATTAGTAACTTCCTCCATCCCAATTAGCAACTTCATCCTATAAAAGGAGAAGAGGAGGAAGTGAAATGGATCCATAATCCAAAATCCATAATTTTGCATCTAAGATCTCTTGCATATAGGTACCTATCATCCTTTTAGCAAGCAGATAACATCATCAAAGACTTAAATCTATGTTATAATCACTTTCAAAAGTTGAATTACTATCACTCTAACCAAATTACTTCATCCTTCCACCATCAAGTTTTAGGTATATTTCACTTGTTTTTGTTGATTTATCTTATTTATAACCTTCATGCCCTATCAGACCCATTAGTATATTATTTCCCACAGTATATTATTTTCCAAACCTCAGCCCTATAACAGACCTTTATTTTCCCAAACACATAATCTACACCTTTTCTAATCATTTCCAAAATTGTACAGGTAACCATCAATAGTTAGCACAATCATTGATGGTCACTTCAACCATCGATGGTTACCCAACTATCGATGGTCAGTCTAAACTACTGATAGTTCACCTGATCATTGATGGTCTCTATGGCCTAAAAATATAGAAAGCTATTTTTAGCTGAGTAACACCCAATCAAACCTAACTTTCTCTATTTTTACCTAATTATAATACATTTTTTATTTTTTGGACCAGACCTTAACCATTTTAGCATAAATATTAATTGAATTTGTTACTTTTGGTTACTTTTCTATTAACTATCATTCTACTTTCTTTGAATTACACTTCATTTATCTTATGCAAGTATATCTTTACTTTATCATTTCTAACTTGATTTTTATAATAGTAGATTGACGGACTCCTAGAAAGAAATATACTTCTTGGATCTAGATCACGCTAGGTAGTCCACTCATCCATCCATCTAACAAGCCCCTTTTCTAGTGTCTTTTCTTATCTATAGGTTATTCTTTCCTAGCCAAAGAGGATTTCTTATCATCTAGATTCACGCACAAACTTTATCAGGTATTCTTCTACACACCCTATTACTAGTTTCATTATTTACTTTCAAAATTAAGAAATGAGTAGAAATTAACTAAAACAATGTGCCCACTAAATCCACTAATAACTATGTTCATCAAGGTGATATCCTACTCTGAATATCCCAAATGTTGAATTAATGTCATAGTGCATATGTTCACACTAGATACATTTTATATGAAAACACTATGAATGGGATGGTGATCAATGTTGGCTTTGATAAAGAGTGCATAGTAATTTGAATCATCCTCAACTATCTCCTACTTTGAGAAGGAGATTGAAGGTCTAGCTGAAACTCTAGAATTATACACACCAATCATGTTGCTCAAACGATGTGACTCAACTAAAGGTGTGTGGTATGCTGATGGTGGAATATGTGCATGATATATATGGTGAACACCTAATATGCCCCTTTTCTCCTATTTAGAATGTTGTGGGAAATGATCTAAAAAAAATTGGAGCCTTGTTTTATGTTTTCTTTGCCTGAGGAGGCTTAATTGGAGTGCCAAGATCAATAAGGTTACCAACTATCAAGTCTTATATCTTGTGTTTCAAATTAATGCATCTATTTATTGTGTGCCTTGATGCCTTGTGAAAATTATAGAATGCATTCTCATCATATCCATGTGGAAGAGGCTTTGTCATATCAATCTCCTAAATAGGAGGGAGAGATAGGACATTACATTCCAATAGATATTGTAAAACTCTGGATTTTTGGTAGGTTGGTAAAGGCTCATTAAGGAGGTGTTAATAAAACCATTCATTGAGGGGGATCTGAAGCCACATTAATTGTAGGTTGATTTTGACTTTTGATATCATTAACCTTTATTTTGTATGGGACTTTACTATTACTTTTCTTTATTGTTTCTAATATGCTTGTGTACTTGAGTTTGCCCATTAAAAGTAATTTGACTTCCTTTTCCTTTAGTGTATGACATAACTTAGTGAAAGAAGAATTTTTTTTGAACATTATTGAATCATGCAAAGTTGGTAGAAGACTCTATTTGAAGAGATCTTTTAATTCTTGATCAGCCATGGAGCTAGTCATTTTAGCCAAGATAGTCTTATATCTATGAACATAATCTATGAGATGCTCATTTGACCTTTATTTATTTTGTGCAACTTGGGCATAAAAACCTTGTCACATATGTTAATTTTGAAATGAGATAAGAACATGTTAGCTAAAGTATTGAATGCATTGACCAACTAATTCAATAAACTATAGAACCACTGTAGAGCATAATCCTTTAAACTCCATAGAAATAGCTTGGTTAGTAACCAATCATTTAACACATAGTCTAAGCATGCTATGTGAAAATATCTCAAGTGTGTCTCTAGGTCACCCTTTCCATCATATAGAGTTAGCTTGGGTTGAACAAGACCTGGTGGCAAGGGTGTATAAGCAATATGGTGTGCCAATGGTGTATGAAGTAGAACAAAAGAGTCCAAATCCTGTGTTGGTCTAGAGGCACCTTACTCAAAACATAACACCTTGGATTGAAGAGATTTTATCTTTTGTATAAGGTTAACCACATAAGGAGGAAAAGATATACTAGTCATAATTGGTGGTGCCACATATAAAGGTTGAGCTGCTATAAGGGGTTATTGAGATATAGTTACCCTTGTAGTGTCATTTGCAACTGATTATTTTGTGGTTTGAGAGGATTGATCATTGTTTTATTTTTGTTTTTCTTCTTGTAGTATTTTAAGCATATCATCTTGCATATCAATATTTTTAGTTAAAAGGTCTTGAAGTTCCCTCTTATCAGTTTCATCAAAGATAGTCAATTGGGCCATTGTTAAAGTAAGAAAATAAAGTGAAAGTGGATTGAATTTTTTGTAATAATTTGTAATAATTAAAATTTGATGGAAGGAAAGTACTAAATAAAGGAAATACAAAGTCTTAAAAATAGCAAACTAGAATATGCATAAAAAGGATATGAAGCTCACTAATATATAAGGTGATACCTCCAAAAGCATAGGGACCTAGTATATTCAACTAAGGTTTGAAAGAAATGATTTTTAAAAAAAAAATACTATGATGAATTTTAAAAAATTAAATGTGAAATTTTGATTTATAAATGTAGGAAAAATTTTAAGAATATTACTAAAATCAATAAGGAATTTTCCCTAAGGTTTCTAGGGATTTTGTGTGTAATCAAAGTAAGTCGGGTTCACCAAATAATTTATTTTTTTAGAGAATAATGGAGTTTTATTCCTATTTTAGTTAAATTTATGGATTAATAAATTAGTAATAAATATAATCCTAATTTGTATAATTGTTTGTCTTTTTCACCTTTCTAAAAATAGAAATAAATAAAAAGGAATATAACTTAGCTTGAAAATAGATTAAGATGGTTGATACAGAGGTTGGAAATAGTTATGCAAGATTGGGAGGGTATCATAAATCTGAATCTAGATTTCATTCTATGAAAGGACAAGACAAAAAAAAATTAGATACTTTAGTGTCTAGTATTATTGTTCATTCTTACTACTCTTGTCTAAACTGATCATAAGGACCTGAAACTTTCTAGATAGTTGCGTTGTTCCTTTTTGAACATGCCTGTGAAAAATAAAGTGTTGGTTGTTGATAAAAATTATTGTGGAGCTGATTTTTTCTTCAAACCCTAACCCTCCATCATGCTTGATAAAATGATATTTGAATCACTTGAGAAAGAGGGGTTAGTCTGTAATATGTATTAAACATGCAATCCACACCCCTTGTGTAAGCACATTGCCTACATACCAATACTTTGAAGAGGGATCAATTCATATGTAGTTATCCCATATAGTGTGCTTTGTACAATAATGTGATGTGGATGTAAAATCCAAATTAATAGTATTTGAGGTGGCTAGGGATTGGTATGTGGATTTGAGTAGGTTTGCAGCTGTGTTGGGTGACTGTGTGTAAAGAATAAGGAATTTTTCCTTAGTGTTTTGTTTGTATTCTTGCTTGATTTGTAATTTTGGTCACCTCCCTTATAAATGAGCTTTGAGTGGGATTTTATAGCAAAAAATTGGCCATGGTCTAGATGTATTCATACTAGGCTAACCTAATTAAGGATAAGGATTAGTAATGAGCAAAAAGGTGGTTAGAAGGGTCGTAAGAGCATGTAAAAAGGATCTATGGATGGGGTGTCACAACCCACACTCAAACTACTAATTTAAAATTTTTATATGAATACAATAGGTTAGTAAGGACCATCAAAGAGAAAAAAAGATTAGTCATTAATCAAGCTAATGTAGGTGGATACATAGTTAATTGGACCTAATGAGCCTAGAAGAGGTAGATTGAGTGAGTGAGCCTTTGAGACTGTTTGGGTGAAAGAGTGAAGGTAAAGAGTGCAAAAAAAGGTGGTCATCATTAGTTTATGAGTAGAAATAGGTGTTCAATATGATTTTTTCAAAGTATCTAGATGGGTGCTTGGTTGCCTAGGGGGTTGGTACCTCCTTGCAAGGTGAAACTTGATAAAAGGTATAGTTTTTGTGGGTACTCAATTAGATAGGAGAAGTATCTCCTTGTGGGATTGGTGTCTCAATAAATTAAGGGATGTGTGTTCCTTAATCATTTGGTACTAGTCTAAGTTAGATCTTACCATTATAGGACTGTAGTCTATCTTACAGAGTTCAGTGGGTTTTATCTCCCAAAAGGGTTTTTTAACATATGTCATGTGTTATGTGATTGATCTTGCTATCTCTTATTTGTTCATTGAAATGGTTAATTTGTATGCTTCATAGGTATATGTGTTGAATGATTAAGAGTTTGGAATTGGAATTGGATTAGCTAGCATCACTGATTCACCCCCTCTCTCAATGATTGTGCTTCTAACAGTGAGAGACCATCATAGATTCATTAGAGGATTTTTTTAGGTGTATAATAGAGAGTGGCATGTAGATAGAGAAGAGAGAGAGATAAAAAAGAGATCACAATATATTTTTTGAATAACAAGTTATTATAAAGGTGATCAATCTTGTCTTTGATGGGTTAGTGCTTATTTCAGAAGGGTTTTAGAGCTACCTTACATGTTAGAGCTTGTAAGAGTGTCCTTGAAATGGCTGGGATAGTGCCAAGTCACTTAGGGGCTTGGAGCCTCCTTGAAAGTTGGATCTTGATAAAGATTAGTTTAGTGGGTGATTTATTAGGTAAGGGTTAGATCTCTTTATGGGGTTAGTGCCTCACTAAATGTTTGTTTCATTTATTATAGGATAGTATTCCAAGTAGAATGGTAGTGGGTTTTATCCCCTATGAGGGTTTACCACATAGATTTGGTGTTCATGTGTTCATATCTTGCTTCATGATTATGTTATTGCTCTTTTATGCATTGTTATATCTCTATGCTAGTTTGAATGGTTAAAAAATTGTGTATAGAATTGAGTGAAAAAATTTTACACTAATTCACCCGCTCCCCCTTCTCAGTGGTTTTAATTCCAAAAATTGGTATTAGAGCAGGTCCTTTAGAGGAGGCTTGATAGCTTGAAGGTGATCCTATAAGCACAAGATGGATAAGTAGCTAAGGAAAGAGAATAAAGAATTGGGATCAATGGTCAAAGATCTTAAAGATCATATTATTCTTTTTTAGATAAGAGGATTAACTCTAAATGCAAAGGTGATGAACATGAGATGATTATTAAGAATCTTAAAGAACAATCCAAGTCCTTTATAGACTGTGAAGGAGAGATGAGACATCTTCAAACTAAGATTGAGGAAATGATTGAATTAGTCAAAGAATATAGAAAGATAATCAAGGATCTCAAGAGTTATATAAAGGATGTAAAGAAAAATCCAAGTTCAAAAGAGGAAGAATGTTCTAAACTAAAATCTAAGTTGAGCTTCTTGAAGGTAGAGATTGAACAAATCAATGTCAAGCTGAAGTCTTGTGAAGATTGTAGAATGGCTTCAAGGAATAATTTGTCATGGGATCAAGTAAGAAGGAAAAATAAGATCAAAGGTAAGTTTAGTAGTACTATTTGTTATAGTTGTCATAATACTACTCATATTGCTAGATTCTGATCAAATAGGTCCTCAAGTCACGAAAAGAGATATGGAGCTTCTAGACCAAATGAGAAAGGTAAATCATGGGTATGGATACCTAAGATAGTTAATTAAAATTAGACTAGGCTCAAAAATGAAGGATTACTTACTATAGTAGAGAAATAATCAAATAAAAAGATAGTTACAAGAGTTGAGAAGATGAACATCATAGATGTTGAGGATATTGAGATAAAGAAGGTTGATAAGCCCAAAAGGATTCTAAATGAAAGAAATTAGTTTCATAAGTACAAGATGATCAAGTAGGTAAGAGAGGATATGTGGACATCCTTTGAGTTCACTTTTTTTTAACCCCTATGGAATGGGGTGTCTCTATCTAAATCTTCATAGAGGCATTCATCATGCAAAGAAGTCATTGGTGGTTTGTCAAGGGCCTATGATGAGCAAAAATATGTGTATACACATAATATTTTCAAACTTTTATTGATTACTAACACATCGTAACTTATAGGAGCCCATCAAATCTCAATCTTTCTAAGTGAATGCCTTAAGGGGTACATTAGGAAAGGGGTGGGTAGACCATTTATTCTTTGTAAGATTGTTGTCCTTTTTCCACTTGACATATACACACTCATCTCCTAAAACCATTTACCCTAAGCTTATTCTTCTTAGTTTTACCCATTTCAATCATTTTTAATTCTTTATTGTCCTTGTTCTTACCTTGACCCCCTTTCATCAATTAACTATACTAGGTCGACTAGGTTGAATCTATATAGTTTTCAACATTTGATTATTGTACAGGGTTGACTTGGTGGACCCTATACTATTTAGGTATATTTTTCACTTAGAGTTTTATTAGCCCTTTAACTGACCTATTTGAGACCTAGTGATTTATCCCCCAAAAATATACAAGGTTGAATGGGTTGACCTTGTACAAGCAACATATTCAAAAATATTTAGGGAAAGATCCACCTATATATACCAGTTCATTTCCAACCATTTGTAAGAAAAGAAGTGAAGAAGAATAAGTAAAAATGAACATCTACTTATTGACCATTATACTTGAGGAATAAATATTAGGGTTTCATACTTTTTTTAGAGATACAGATAATGTCTTATGGAGAAATTTTTAGATGAATAGATAGATTATGTATCTTAGAGCTGATTTGTCTTTGCTATCCTTACATACCATAATAATCTCTTGTAAATCACATTGGCAAAGGGAGATATTGAGGCTCAGTGGGTTCATCTTCAAAGGTAAGTATTCCTAACTTTATTTTTCCTTTGTAAGAGTAGATAGATAATGTAGTTGTGATTCTCTCTCCCATGCATTAGGATTTCATATACATTGATGTGATAATATGTATTCTATACATTTTTAAAATATTTTACTTTGTTTATAACCCCCACTTTGTGCCACAAGCTTTGGTGTGTACTAGATTAGATTTACTTTCTTATTTATTAGAATAGAGTGAACATTAAACATAGGACTCTTTTAGGGTTGTTGTATGATTTTTTTAGACTGTAGGCTTTAGAACCCTTCTTATCATGGTGTATTATGACAAGTGATCCCCTAATCAAGTTTATTATATCCTCATATTGGTCATACTCCACTTAATAAATGTATTCCCAATCAAAACTGTAGGTATGCTCTATCTTCTCTAGGATAGGATTAATTTATAGACATGATGCATTTTTAATTGCATAAATTCTAAACCCAATGTGAACTAATCCTTTTAGGATTTGTTTACCTTATTTCATTCTTTCATCATTACTTTTATCATATATTTTCCATACTAGATCAACTCTATCAACCCAATATCTAAATTTTATGCATACAATCTCATGTATAAGCTACTAGATCAACCCAGTATAGTTTTTTATCTTTTTATACATCCATTCTAGACTACTAAGTTCACCCAACTGATCCTATACATTTTCAGGCACTCAGTAGCAAGTTTCTACAAAGCTTGATTGACCCAATCAACCCAGTTATCAAAATTTGCAAGCATATATCAAGGTTATTGAATAGAAATATTCATTATTTACATCTATAATCCACCAAGGTTACTTTATATTTATTTATCTCTTTCTTTACTATCTTTCCTTTTATAATTTACAGTCTTAAAAATTGCCCTTGCATAGTTAACTAGATCGACACTGTCGACCTAGTTCTATGTTCTATGTCTTGTCTAGATAACTAGGTCAACTCTACTGACCCTATTCATTTTTACACCTTGATTCTATAGTGTAGGCTTGACCCTATTGACCTTGTTCTATATTTTTTGCATACACTATTGACTATATCAACATTGTACCTTGTTTCAAATTTATAATTTACCTTATATGCTAGTAATTAATTCACACTTTATTTTCTTGTTGCTGCATGTTTAGAATATATCACATAGCTTAATTAGGTGGTTTTTAATGAATCATTTGGTTCACTATTTTATATTTTATGTGCACATGGCCAAATCACAAAATCTAAACAAGCATTTTAACATTTTTCTACCCAAGGCCAACCTACTTGGATTTCATCACCAAAGAGGAAGCCAACTTGATACTCTAGTCAAGTATAAAGCATGGTTAATGGTATATTCTAGATAAAAACCTAACACCCTTATCATTTTTATGTGTGAAGCGAGGGGGTAGGGCCCAATACCAAGCCTATATCATTGCCACTACAGTCCCTTTTAGCCTAAACTACTTAAAACCATCCTTAAATTACCATTCTAGTTCCTTTCTTATAGCTAACTTCCCATCACATTTAAAATCATATCTTAATAATGTTATAAACATTCAAGTTGACCAATTAGTTAGCTCTTTACTTGTCAAGTTGATTGCTTGCTCTTTATTCAGTTGTATTTTATATTTTAAAAACTTGTATTAGCTAGCATTGATGTAAGGTTTTGTATTATGTACTTCAATTGGATTGGCCAACATTAACCCAATTAACTATTTGTTTCCTTTCAGCTATTTATTTTTAAATTACTTACAAAAGTTATCTTGTTTTAGTTCACAAACTTGTTACAAGTTTCTTAAATTTCCCTCTCTATTGTACTAGGTCAATGCAATTGACCTTGTAACTTTTTATAGCCTCTATTCATTGTATTATATTGACCCAGTTGACTATTAAGGTGTGGAGCTAAAACCTTCACCAGATGAGCGAATGCTGAAGTTGCTAGATTTACATAGTCTCCGACGATGGCAAGGAGTCGACCAGTAGCTACTGGTGTTGGTCATATATCAGCCGATGTTGGTCACAGGCAGACAGGCAGGGACCGATGTCGGTCACCTGTGCATCCAGAATCTATTTTCATGGACAGAACAGAATGTTTGCATGATTAGTTTAGCTGTTAGTTGTAAGTTTGCATCTCTATCTTTAGTAGGACTATTTTGAGCCTTTGATTAGGAGGTGTATCTAATGGTTGATATTTCATTGCTCATGATCCCTAATCTTATATAATGGGACAAATCTTCATAGCTTGTATACTTGTGAAAGTGTAAGAGAGAACAGTACAAGACATATTGTATATGTGTGTATCAATCCAGGTTGTTGGAATTGATTGTAAACTCTTGAGGGAAAGAGATCTATACATCTGAGAGGTGTGAGAAGAAAGTGTGTAGCTTCTTCATTGTATTTCCTTCTGGAAGAGTTTAATACATGTTTTTAGGGTGGTTTCTTGTATCTCTTATTCTTTGTTATTTATGATTCTAGTTGCTTATCATTCTGGTTTAATTCTATGTTTAATTGCTTACATAAAAGTAATCAAGTTTGTTGGTTGATCCCCAACAAGTGGTATCAGAGCTCAGGTTGAATAACAGGTGTTTCAGATCTAGTTAGTGTTTGTTGATTATAGGGCACTCACAGGGGATTCTGTTTGAGTGGGAGAAGCTATGGCAGAAGAAAGCAAACTGAGAATGGAGAAGTTTAATTGCAAGAATTACCAATTATGGAGAATGAAGATAGAATATTATCTATATCAGAAATATCTATACTTACCATTGGGTGGGGTTGATAGAAAGCCCACAGATATGGAAGATGAAGAATGAGAAGTTATTGATAGAAAGGTTCTTGGATCTATAAGAATAAGTCTGGGATCTTCTGTGATTTCTAACTTGTCACAGGCAAAAACAATGGTACAGTTGATGGACACTTTAGCAAATTTATATGAAAAGCCCTCAGCTTCAAATAAGGTATATCTTATGAAGCATTTATTTAATTTGCAAATGCAGGAAGGTGGATCTGTATCTAATCATCTTAATGATTTCCATGGAATTGTAAATCAATTAAATTTAGTCAAAATAGTCTTTGATGATGAAATTAAAGCTCTTTTAATTTTATGCTCTTTGCCTGAAAGTTGGCATAGCTTAGTAATGGCAGTTAGTAATACTGCATCCGCTTCAAATATTTTAAAAGTAGATGATGTTGTTAGTGTAATCTTGAATGAAGAGACTCGCAGGAAAGCACAGGGGAATCATTAGGTAATTCTTTAATTATTGAAAGCAGGGGGAGGAAAAAAGAGAAGAGCAAGCATGGGAGATCAAGGTCTAAGTCAAAGATGAGCAATAGATCCAAATCCAAAAATGGAAAAAGAAAGATAACCTGTTGGAATTGTGGAAAGAGAGGACATGCAAAGAAAGATTGCTGGTTGAAGGTTAATGAAGATAATCAACATGAAGGTAATGAAGAAGCAAAAGTTATAGGTATTGTTGCACAAGATGCTCTTTCACTTTCTTTGCATAATAAAATAGAATCTTGGGTTTTAGATTCTGGGGCCTCTTTCTATGCTACCCCAAATAGAGAATGTTTCAATGATTATGTCCAGGGAGACTTTGGAAAAGTTTATTTAGGGGATGATGAGCCTTGTAAAATTGTTGGCAAAGGAAAAGTGCAGCTGAAATTATAGAATGGCAACACATGGGTGTTGAAAGATGTCATGCATGTCCCAGCCCTGAAGCAGAAACTGATTTTTGTAGGAAAGTTGAGTGATGAGGGTTGTACAGTAACTCTCACAGCTGAATCTTGGAAGGTTACCAAGGGTGCACTTGTTCTAGTCAGAGGTAAGAGCGTAGGTACTCTCTATTTATGTAAGTGTATTACTGATTATTCTCCTTTTGTATTATCTACTTCAGATGTGGATGCAAAGTTGTGGCACCAGAGGCTTAGCCACATGAGTGAGAAGGGAATGACAATTCTTAAGTCAAAAGGTAAGCTTTCAGATTTGAAAAGCATAGATCTAGATTTTTGTGAGCATTGTGTTTTTGGAAAATAGAAGAGAGTAAGGTTTGTTAAAATTGGGTCAACAAAGAGGAAGCACAAGTTGGAGCTTGTTCACACAGACGTGTGGGGACCAGCTCAGATAGCTTCTATTGGAAGATCACAATATTATGTTACTTTCATTGATGATGCTATAAGAAAGGTATGGGTCTATTGTATAAAGAAGAAATCTGATGTTTTTGACACTTTTAAGATTTGGAAAGCTTTAGTTGAGAATGAAATAGGTAGGAGATTGAAGTGCCTTAGATCTGACAATAGTGGTGAGTACTGCAGCTATAAGTTCAAAAGTTACTATTATATGAATGGAATATGTAGGCAAAGGATGGTTCCAAGGAAACCTCAGAAAAATGGAGTTTCTAAAAGGATGAATAGAACAATATTGGAGCATGCACGGAGTATGAGATTACATGCTAGTTTGCCCTTACAGTTTTGGGCAGAAGCTGTAGATACTGTAGTTTATCTGATTAATAAAGGACCCTCTACAGTTCTAGATGGTGGAATTCTAGAAGAGGCTTGGACAGGTAAAAAGGTAGATCATTTATTTATAAGAGTTTTTGGTTCTGAAGCTTTTGTGCATGTTGATAAGGAAAATAAAAAGAAGTTGGATGCTAAGTCTATGAGGTGCACATTTATTAGTTATGGCTCTGATGATTTCAGATTCTAATTTTGGAATCTAGGAACTAACAAAATAATTAAGAGCCGTGATGTTGCTTTTAATGAAAAAGTGATGTATAGTGATCAGCTCAAGAAGCTGAAGAATTCTGAGCAGAGCCATGAAGAATTGGATGAGGTGACAGTCCAAAATGAGCTTGTGGGAAAGAATTATCATAGATAGGAAAACATAGAGACTGACATCAGTCAGGCAGGAACCGATGTCAATAATATAGGAATCGATGTCGGTCAGACAGTGACTGACATCAGTCAGGAAGAAATTGAGGTTGGTCATGTAAAATCGACGCTGGTCAGTTACAGGCCTGGAGATGATCGAGATCGATCATTGTCAGAAAATTTGGGTGGACAACAAGTAGAAAATGAGTCTCAGACGCCTATCAGGAGGTCAATAAGGGTAAGTAAACCTCTAATTTGATATTCCCCTTCATTATTCTATTTATTGCTTACTGATAGTGGAGAACTAGAGAGTTTTGATGAAGCAATACAGGTGGAATCCAAGAAATAGTGGGAGCTAGGCATGAATGAGGAAATTGATTCCTTGAAAAAGAACCAAACATGGGATTTGATTGAGTTGCCAGCAAGAAAGAAGACACTGAAAAATAGATGGATCTACAGGTTAAAGGAAGGTGAGAATGGACAGATGAGATATAGGGCCAGGTTGGTAGTGAAAGGATTTGCACAAAAACTAGGTATTGATTTTGGTGAGATTTTTTCTCCTATAGTTAAAATGACTTCTATACGAACTGTATTGTCTTTAGTTGCTATTGAGGATTTGCATCTTGAGCAGCTTGATGTTAAGACAATGTTTCTTCATGGAGATTTGGATGAAGAAATATATATGGATCAGCCGGAGGGTTTTGAGGTTAAAGGTAAGGAGAAACTTGTGTGTAGATTGAAGAAAAGCTTGTATGGTCTCAAGCAAGCTCCTAGACAATGGTATTTGAAATTTGATAGGTTTATGACTGAGCATGGCTAGAGTAGATGTCAATCTGACCATTGTGTGTATTTTAAGAGATTGGATAATGGTAGATATATTATGTTGTTACTGTATGTAGATGATATGCTAGTTGCAGGTTCACACATACAGGATATCTCTGAGCTTAAGGTGAAATTAGCTCACACATTTGCCATGAAGGATTTAGGAGTAGCAAAGAAAATCCTTGGCATGAGTATTAAGAGAGATATGAAAAATCATAGGTTGATTTTGTCTCAAGAGGATTATGTGAACAAGGTGTTGGAGAGGTTTAATATGTAGGATGCAAAACTGGTAAGTACACCTATGGCTAGACATTTCAAGTTGAGTAAAGAACAATGTCCTAATTCACATGATGAGGTAAAGTACATGAGTAGAGTTCCATATGCTTCCGCAGTTGGGAGATTAATGTATGCAATGGTATGTACTAGATCAAATATTGCCCAAGCAGTGGGAGTTGTCAGTAAGTATATGGCCAATCCAGGGAAGGAGCACTGGAAAGCAGTTTAGTGGATTCTCAGATATCTGAGAGGGACCAGCAATAGGCATTTGTGCTATGGTGGATCAAACACTTCTCTACATGGTTATGTAGATTCAGATATGGTAGGTGATTTAGATGGCAAGAGGAGCACCACAGGATATGTTTTCACTGTTGGTGGAATGGTGGTTAGCTAGATTTCAAAGTTGTAGAAGGTTGTTGCCTTGTCTACTACAGAGGCAAAATACATTGCAGTCACAGAGGCTAGTAAAGAGATGATATGGATGACATGGTTCATGGGAGAGCTAGGAAAGGATCAAGAGAGTTGTAGACTATACAGTGATAGTTAAAGTGTAATTCATTTGGCTAAGAATTTAGCCTTTCATTCAAGAACCAAATATATACAGCTTAGGTATCACTTCATAAGATAGGTATTGGAGGATGGTGAGTTGAATCTGGAGAAGATCCATACTAATAAGAACCCTGCTGATATGTTAACAAAGCCGATAACAAAGGAGAAGTTGAATCTTCATTCAAATTTTGTTGGTCTTCATGATTGAGCTTGAAGATGGAGAAGCTAGAAGATGTTGCTGTACAGGTACTGGTGTAGCTGTTTATCTCCAAGTGGGAGATTGTTAAGGTGTGGAGCTAAAACCTTCACCAAATGAGCGGATGCTGAAGTTGCTAGATTTACATAGTCGCCGATGATAGCAAGGAGTCGACAAGTAGCACACTTGTTGGGGATCAACCAACATTGACCCTGTATAGTTTATAGACCCTACTTCCTCTTTTTCTAATCTCTGTTCATAATACTGGATTGACCCAGTCAACCTTGTATAGTTTGTAGGCCTTGTTTTTATGCTAGGTTGATCCAATCAACCTTGTAATATTCTATCATTTCCTATTTTCTTGATTTCTTATCTCTCTTTCCTTCCCTTCATCATTTATTTTTTTCTTGATGATAATGTTGAGTTGTAGTCAACAGACATGATGAATTTTACCAACCCTCATAGGGTCTCCCATAGACATAGTAAGGATCCTCTCTTAGATGCGTTAATATTTCCACTCACATAATGAACTATGGGACCCCTATTAATACCTCTTCATATCATAATAATATTTTCTCATTAGAATACCAACCCAATATTAAAGTATACCCCCAAAATGTTATTCTTTATCTCTAAATTTTCTCAACATTGAGGAAAATATCCTTATACTATTTACAATTTTATGATTAGTGGTCAATCCAAAGAGCCTCATTCACCTAATCCTACATTCTCAACTAGATTTGGGAGTACTAATTTATTTGATTCTCAACCTCATCCTTTGATTATGGCCCCTTCTCATACCATGACATCTTCTTCTCTAACTTATTCCACCTCCATGCCTAATGTATCCACTAACATGGAAGGTTCTACATCTAGTGGGCCTCTTATAAGATCCACTATCCTTAATCCTTCCACTAGTGCATATTTTTCCATCCAAGGTAATAATGCCACTAGTGTTACTTCTTCTCAACCATTCACTAGTCCATCTTTTGCTACACAAGCAAATTTTGCCACTAGTGCCTCACATTCTCATAATTCCTCTTAAACTCCTATCAAAACTAATAGTGGTACCCAATACACTAAGACTAAATCTAATTCTTCTAATAATGCTAATCAAACCCACCATCTATTATTACAAATACTTAATTAAATGAATACCTTTCAAGATCATAACACAAATCAAATGATGAGAATGTGAAACCACCTTCTCCATCTTCAAACTCATCTTCAACTAATAGCTTGGGGCACACAACCAAAATGTTCCCCCTCCCCCTCTTCGATATTCTCAAGGCAATCTCATTCCTCAACCTCCTTTAGTCAACAAAACCATTAAGCATCTCTAAAATGAACCTCTCACTACTCAAATTTCTAACATTTACATAGGAGGTATCACACCTATAATTTCTTATAATGGATCAACTGATCCTACCCTTCATCTTAAAACATTTAGAAATATTTATAAAGATTAGGTCAAATTAAACACCTTTTCTACTACCAAACTCTTATCCAAAACTCTCACAAGTGATGCCTTGGATTGGTATAACTAACTTAGAATGAATTCCATTACTAATTTAGAGGATTTAGTGAATGCTTTAGTTAAATAATTTCAAACTATTGATCTTCTCAAAAACACTTTGGTCCACTTCATAAATTGCAAACAACTTGAAAATGAAACTGCTCAAGCCTTTGATAAAAGGTGGAAAACTTTGTCAAACAAATGTAAACATAACATGGCTGATGATAATATTTTCCATCTCTTTACCAATGCCCTTTTTCCTAAACTTTAATATCATATTTACATTCTCTCTCCATGTACATTGGAGGAGGCTATTGATCAAGCTAAATGACAAGATTTCCTTATGCATCAATTCAATCCACCCCAACCTTTTACGGGTCCTTGTCTCTTAAGAAAAAAATCAAAATGTTACCAATGATGGTGTTACAAATTCTTATGACACCATTCATAATGTTCAAGTTTTCATTATTACCCCTTCTTCGGAACCAACTCCCCATTCTAAAAAATATACCAATCCTCACTTATATTCACCAAATAACCTTAATGTTCATGAACCTCTATCCTTAGATGAATTACTCAAGTGTCTACCTATACCACTTCCATGAGATCTTGACCCTACCCATATTATGAAATCATAGTGTGATCCTAACAATTTTTGTTAGTTTCACACTAGTTAGGGTCATTCTCATGAGACCTATAGATAAATTCATAATTTAGCTATGGAATTTATTCTTGGTCCTAATTTTTATCATGATTATATCATTAAAAAGCATCAAAAATCCTATGAAATTATTTTCAAGGATTATAAATCACATGATAAACTCAAGCCTTGAACCAATATAATGCTTTTTTGGCTACCTACAAAGACCCTCTTCCTAATCATAAACATATGCAAGACAATCAAGACAAAGCCACCCCTTCCACCAATAATGTATAAAGTCTTGTTTAACCCACTTCTAAAGAGAATGTGGTTAACATGACTAATATGTGAAGGGTGGTTGATTTTATATATTCCCAACCTATCTACACTTCTCCTTCATATAAAACATATCATGTTATCCAAGATTCTTATCTAACTCATTTAAATGAGTTGGGTAAAGATGACATTATTAATTTTGATGATGTATTTTCTTATTCTCCCTTGGATAACACTTTCTTTTCTATTTCCACCACTCTTCCATCATATTCTAACACTAATGATAATCAAATTTCTACTAGCACTTCTACCAATTCTCCAAATCAACTTGAACTAACTAATTCATCATCACAACATAATTTACAAACTTATTATAAACCTTCTTCTTATTATCAACATAAATTCCAATGCAATTCAGCTCCTCCTTCTGAGGACCTCCTTAATCATTATGCACCTATATCTAAAAACCTTCTTATGGCTTATTATGAGTGTGATCCCATCATAGAACTCACTAATATCCCATCCCAAATTTTGTTCCTTGAAATCATGAGTACTTCTCCACATCATAAAAAATGTCGTATGTAACTATTATTTGGGATGAATGTCCCTCATCCTCCCCTAGTAGGTTGGGAAGCGACCTTATTTGGATTTGAGGATAATATATTACAATAATGTGAAGAGATGTCTATCAACATTGATGAAACTATAGACACTTCTCTTTCCTTAAAATTTACCATAGCTTCTATGATTCCCAATAAGATTCTGCTTCATGCAAATGATCCTCCCTTATTCATTAGTGTTCAGATAGGTGATATCCAAGTTAAGTGTGCATTGATTGATGAGGGTTATAGCACTTGTGTTGCCTCTCTTGACTTTGTTAAGACCCTTGGATATTCAAAATGTAATCTCAAGTCTACATAACACCTACCAAGGATATGATAGAAGGAAAGTGCCTCCTTTAGGTTGTGTGTGGATTCCAATTATCATCCCACCTATAATTATTCATGTGATGGTGATGATCTTTAACTCTCCCCTTTCTTATAACATCTTGCTTGGTAGGCCATGGACTCAATGTATGAGATTTATTTCTTTTTCCACCTATCAATGCATTAAATTCCCTCATAATAGAGCCATTTATAGGATTTAAAGTGACAAACCCTTGTAATTTCAAACAATTCCAAGACTATGGTGTCTTCAAGATTCCTACTCTTGAACCTTTACCTAGTATTATATTCTATGAATCTCAACATCTTAACTTTCATGTTAACTCAACCCAAGGTTACAATAGACATCCTAAACTCATTGGGAAATTCCCCTTAACCTATTATATTTGTATGATGGTGATCCTAATGAGATTAACATAAATATTAAAACTTATTATTTTTTCCTCACCTCATCTCACAAATTTCTACTTCCTTATAGCCTTATTCTCATAAGCCTCCTTCTGATGATAGCCCTATAATATTGACCAAGACTTGGTATTATATTTACCACACTTCCTCAAATGACAAGGTCATCCCTACTTGTGTCATTGATCTTAATACTTTGTATTACAATGATGTTTATTCCTTAGATGATCCACTTTTATGTGGTCTTGTATAGGCTCATGATGTTGAGATTATCTATTACCATTCTTATTTACTTGAGTCTTTTCATGTATCTTCCCATCTTCCTTCATTTATAGTTCCTAATTTTAGTATTTTTACTCTTTATCATAGGGTATAGATGGCACCAATACCTATAGTTTTTTAGGAACCTCATAAGAGTATGTTTATGGATTATGTTATGACTGGGCCTTACCACTTTGATAGGTACCCTGATCACCATAGTTGGTTTACTCTTGAGATTAATATAACCCTTCTTACAGCTTTTATATATCATACTCCTCCCTTAGTAGAGCCTTTATCAGAGCCCATTCCTACTCCCACTATAGTTAATCCTCGTTTTGATCTTGATATAGTTGAGCTTATTCCTCATCCTACTATTTTTTAACCTACCCCTACTTCTGATCCCATTGCTCTTTCTGTTGAGCCTAGTTTCATTCCTCCTCCATCACCACCTTCCCTTGGTTATGGTTTACTTCCCTTATCTAATATCGCTCTATTTCCCACCAAATGGGATGATGAGTGTTCTCTAACTTCTTCCACTCCTATTATACCTCCTGTGAGTGATTCTCCTAAGACCACTCACAAACATATCTATTACTTCCATGGGACAAATAATCATTCTTATACCCATTGTCACAAGTTATGATAATATATTGATACTTTGCATCCTTCTTCTCCTTCCTTGGAAATAGTCATACCTCCCCTAAAGGTTCTATCTAAATATATACATAAGTATGGTGAAGTGTATTTTATGTGGCACCAATGTGGCACTCATCACACTAATCATTACTGCATCCTTCAACAATGCCTTAAGGATCACCTTATAGTTATCCTATAACTTCTTACATTCCTCCCATAGGTCATTCCCATAATAATTATCCTCCTTTTTCTCCCATGGCTCCACCTCAAGTGGTTACATCCCCTCTTATGGTCCCTTCATCACCTTTTATGCCTCCACCCATGATTCCTTCACTTGTGGACCTTTCCTCACCTATGGATCCTTCTCCACCTATGAGTCCTTCACCCATAGATCCTTCTCCAATGGTTATTATTGCATCTCCCTTAGATATTTCTCTCACACATTCTCTCAAACATCACTTGCCTAATTTTTCTTAGCACAATCCCTCAAACATTCTTAATTTTTAAGTTGAGGAGATTAGAAGATAAGTATTTTCCCAATTTTCATTAAATATTGACAAGATATTAGTAGCATTTCATATTCAACTTCATATAGATTTATTCGATATCTTGGATAGTTTGTGTGGGTATATTTATTAGTATTTATGAGCACATGTATTGTGCCTTTACATTTAAATTTTGATTGGATGTGTGCTCCAATTTTATTTTTTTCTATCTATTATATCATTTGACACTATGTCAAATTCATATTTTTCTTATATGGTGATTCTTTACCTTTTATTTTTTATCTTGCTTTTATTGTCATTTATCTTTGCATATGATTGTCTTTATTTCTCATTGTCTTCTATTTATTCCTTGAGTTTTTCTCAAAACTCTATTCTTGTGCATTCATGATTGTTTACTCTCTTATCTCTACTTTTTATAGATAATTGTCATTGTGACTTGGTTATATAAACCCTATTCATATTGGTTCTTATCTCCCTATTATAATGTGATAAGTTATCAAAAAATGTATCTCATTATACTTTCCTTTCATTGGTCCACTTTTGGATCTTCTTTTTCCCTTCTTTTTTTACAAACTAAGCATATACATGGTTGAGACTTGAGATCACATGCTAGTTCATTGTCAAGTCTAAGTGTCCTAGTCAGTATTTATCTTTGGTTACTTAGATTCCTTTATCCTTAGCCTAAATTGAATTCATCTGCATCACTACATCTCTCATGATAGGTCATTACAAATCCATATAGAAGAGGAATATTAAAAATCAATAAAATAGTTAAAAGATAAATCATTTAAATAAAAGGCAATGATATAAAAGGCAAAAATATTCTTAAAAATAAAATCACACTAAAAGATGTGATTTAATTTACATCTCCTTCTTCTAGTTGAAGCTCAAACTCCATAGTTGGCCTCATGGTAGAGCCAAGGTCCTTTGGGGTGTGGTTGGCTAGTAGATTAGAAAAGGAGAATAAAAAAATATTTTGGTCCTACCTACTTTCTCACGTAAATACCCAATTTTCACAGTAGACCAATGACTCTGTAAGGGGTCCTAAAAAAAAGGTAATATGTCATGGGAATGTAGGTCCATTTTATCTTTTCTTGTACCAATATACCTTCATGATTGGTCTTATTATCATGTTTATCTACCTATAAATATTTATGTCTATAGTGAATAAGTTTCCTTTGTACATTGATGGTCACTAGTCACTTAGTGTCTTCTCATGTCCTTAGTATGCCTATCACCTCCTAAGGTCTTCTCATAAGATGCCTAAGTCTTGATTTTTACACTCCCTTTTTCATTCCCTATATCCCTCATTTCATCTTGAGAAATATTATTTTTTCTATATATCACTCCCTTTGGGATTTCATTTGTGAGTTACTTTGTAAGACTATGGGTAGGACCTAACATTCTTTATAAATTAACACATTTTCCCCTCCTATTACCTACATCTTTTATTACCTAATTTTTCCTATTTATTCCAACCTAGTAGTGTTCTCTTTGTGAGTTATAGTGTAAGACCATGGATAGGACTTGACATTCCTCACAAATTTTTCCAATAATACAAGTCACAAATAAAATTACATGTGTCAAATATGAGATAAGATGTGATTGATTATGAAGTTACACATCATGGACATGATTCCTAGCTTGATTTAGTGTGTTTCATGCTTAATTCATTTCTCTTTTTCTCTTATTTTATTATTTTCCAAGTGCATGTAAGAACACAACCATTTATTAAAAAAAATCATACTTTTCAGCTTGAATTAGTGTGATAAATTTAACAATAATCTTTTGCAATTTTTTTTCTCATATACTTCCCAACATGATTAAGTATAATTTATTGACTTAATTCATTTTTTTCTCATACCATTTTTGTCCTTTTTCATACCTTTTATTTTATTACATTGTTTTTATACTTCCCAAAATGATTTAATATGATTTTACTTATTTTAATTTGGTGAAAAAATCTTTCATTTTGGTTTAAAAACAAATTCCTTTTTACCATCCCTTGGTTCTTTATACTTAGTTATTACACATTTTTCAACTTGAAACAGTGTGTAATACATTTTTGATTGATTATATTTTACCAAATCCTTATTTGCCTATTTCTTTTTAACCATGCATGCATTTTTCATAATATTATAAAAGAAAACACATCTCATATATTTCCTATAGCATATAAAATAATAGCTAAATACATGTGCTAGAAAGAAATATATCCAAAGCATCCATAGCCATAACCATAATGATGACAACATACATAATCAACATAAATATGCCAAAATGATACATCATATATATATATATATATATATATATATATATATATATATATATATATATATATCATTAATTTTGATATAAAATGTATAACTATATACACTGCTCTAGCTCTATAACTGGGCTCTATCTTGTCTATCTCATGGTCTAGCCACACTGCCTATTGAGGCCTCGATCTAACTCCTATAAATAGTGCATTTTAAGGAGGCCATCCAAGATATCAATACATATACCTATCCCTTTATATGTTCCACTTGTGTTTGTACTTACATTGACTAGGCTAAGGTCACCATGTGTGTCACCCTCTCCTACTCCTACACATGTGTCATATGGGTCAAGGTCATTATATGTGACTATATCATCTACCTCACTATAGCCATATTCATATCTCTCTCCTCTTCTAAGGCCTACCATACCCATATATCACCTACACTCATCTTTGATACTAGTTGCATCCTCTCTTTTTATGCTTGTATCAGCCTTGTTGCCTCCCTTGCTAATCTGAACTAGATCACCTAACCAAGGGTAGATGGTATATTGGGGTCTTCTAATATAGTAGGGTCATACATATATAGAGTTTCATCAAGGATTACATGGAGTTATACCCTCACAAAGGACCCCCATCTCTCCTCTTTATACTTAGTTATGACTAAAAAATCACACCTAGATAGATATTAGATCACTATTATATCTCACAATATCTATCTCTAGTCTCTATTTCAAAATAAAAATTTAAGAAATAATTTAATCATATTTATTACCTATCATTATCTTGGACACTATGGTCTTGCCATCTGTGTGACCACCTAGCATAATCTCTCCATCTGCATGGCCTCTTAGCACCTCCTCTATAGGTTATGTCCTTAGCTTAAATCTAGTTATCATGGCTTTCATTCACCTTATCATGTACTTGATTGGCATCTCTATCATGCAACTCTCCTCTAGATCACCTACTAAGTCATTAGGGATGGAGATAGTCTCCACTCTCTCCTACTCCTCCTACCTCTATCAATGTCATGTCTTTGGTGGTCATAACCCATCTTGTTATGGAATCAGTGATGTTATCTCTAGTGCCACTACCTTTGCACCCCTCTCCTCCTACTCTACTCCTTGTCATGCTCATCTAGTCCATGGTTGCTCATGATGTGGTCTAAGTATCAGCCTCATCACTGGTGTCCCTAGTCCCCTCCTCCCCCATGGCTCTCTCACTTGCTAAGCCCATTATTCAATCATTAAAATTAGTGTCATTAGATGAGGTAATCCCATCTATCCTAGTAATTTTTCCACTAGATATGGCTCTCTCTACTAGGTGTAGTGTTTGACCACCTCTATCCTCATTATAGCTAGTGCTACTATGTCCCATCTTAGCCATGTAGTTGTTATATGCCCTTATGGCTACCATACTATGTCTGCACATCTTACCATATATAGTGATATCACATGGGGCATGGCCTATGCTACCTGGTCCTCTCTCCATCTCCATACTCAAGGTGACCTATCATCGACCATATGGGGTAACCTAGTTAACTAATATATGGAAAACCTCTCATATATCTAAGACATCAGTAATATGATTGGTCTTATTGACTTTTACCCTCTAACCAACACCTCATATAGATAATTTATGATATTAACCTAGATGATAGAGCCAAAATCATATAGTATGCCCTCCTATAAGATCATCCTACTCAAGGCTACCACAAATAGTGGTACCTTGCCATTCAACTTGTGACATATCACTCACTGTGTCATAAGTCCTATCATAGCCTTCCAAATATCCAAAAAATTTGATGCATATACATCAAACATACTAACTCTCCTACCTACCAATATCATCTTTGAGCTTGTAGCCCACATGGCTAAGGCTCTCCTCTTCTTCAAGATGTCTAATATGTCTATAGTAAGCAATGCTCTTACTATTGGTATCCCTAAGATGGCATGCACATCATCCAAAATGATAGCTACCTCTACCATATACCCATCCACCTCCCATCTGAAGGTGTTATTCAATCATTCCTAGCATCTAAAGAACACGACTAACAAATCCATACTCAAGGGAATCCTACACATGTCATCTAGCCCTCCTAGGCCTACAGCTACTAGCTTAGCTCTATCTCCTTTAGTTAGACATTCCAATATATCTGATATGCAAGACACATCTACCAATCTCTAAAACATGAGTCATCCCTACAACCAATAAATAACAAAAGATGCATTAGATCTTTCATGTCATGTATAATCATAATACATTCTTTTTACAATTTTAATAAAAAATGAGATAAAACTAGTTTAATTCATTCATTTTTACCTATTTTTAGCCTATTCAATCTTTTTTACCCTTAGTCATTTTAGGACATTATAGTCTTCTTTTGGCCTTTTGCATTCATTTCTATACCATTCTAGTTCTTTGGTCAAACTATTTTGACCAAAATTTCCCTATTTTTGGCTCAGTTGACTTAAAAATCTAAGTTGACCCTCTTTTTTACCCTCCTTAGTACTACATTGTCATTCTATACTTTTTGAATCAATTGGCAAACTATACTAGGTCATTAGTCTATAAAATTTATAGGGTCGACACACACCTACTGGGTCAGTAGTGTGGATTTTGCACATTTTCAGCCTATTAGATCAACTGGGTTGACCCAGTTGTTTTTCATGGCTGACCCCTTTTATTTTCATTAAAAAGTGAATTTTTAATTTTCTTCCTAATTCTTTCAAACCCGTTTGCCTAATTATTTTTTTCTACACATAGAATCTAATTTTGCTTCATTTTGATATCTAGAAATGCTAAAAATTACATTTTTTTCTAAAAATATAGTTAATTCAAGAAAACTACTCAAAAATTGGCTTAAGATTTATAATTGCATACCTTCAATGCACCTACTATAGCTTCTAGAGCTCCCCCTCATCTATATTGTCATCTCCAAAGTCAAAATAACCAAATGACTTCTCTTTCCCCCTATTTAAAAACACTCTTCAAAATTCAAATTCTTCAATTACTTTTCTACATATTTCTTATTTTGCCTGTCTTTTTTTCTATTCATCCATTTTCAAACCCATAAAAAGTGTTGGATTTATGATGATATAGAGAATCTTTTCCACTATCATATGTCTATATTCTAAAAAAATTGATTTTTCACTATTTTTTGCACTAACTTCTCTAGGTTTTCCTAATGTTCTTCACATTGGACACCTTCACATCTCTTATAGTCTACTTCTTTATCTACAACACTAAGGTAAGTAAAGGTATGTGTTTTTCAATTATGTCCTTTCCTTTATCTTATTTGATACTTATTACACTTTACTTAGCATCAACATTGTGTGTTATCATGCTTTATCTTGAAGCACCATCTCGTGTTTCACTTACATGACACGTTATGAGATTTAAGTGGGGAATATGTATACACATAATATTTTCAAACTTTTATCAATTAATGACACTTTGTGTCTTGAAATAACTCATTAAGTCTCAATCTCTCTAAGTGCATGCCTTAAGGGGTGCACCAAGAAAGGGATCAGAAGGTCATTGGTGCTTCATAATATTATTGTCCTTTTTTCCACTTGATATCTACACACTCATCAACTAAAACTAGTTAAGATAATCTTATTCTTCTTAGTTGTACCCATTTTAGTCATCTGTCATGTTTTATTCTCATTATTCTTACCTTGACCCCCTTTCACTAGTTAAATGTACTAGGTTGACTGGGTTAACCTTGTACAATTTTCAACTTTTAATTACTATATAGGGTTGACTAGGTCAACCCTATACTATTTAGGGATATTTTTCATTTATAGTTTTGTTATCCCTTTGGTCGACCTAGCTGAGGACCTAGTAATTTATCCCCCAAAAATATATAGGGCCAGCTGGATTGACTTTGTACAACTAACTTATTCAAAAATATTTAGGGAAAGATCCACCTATATATACAAGTTCATTTCCAACCATTTGTAATAATATAAGCAAAGAATAATAAGTGCAAATGAACATCTTCTTATTGACCATTTTACTTGAGGAATAAATCTTAGGGTTCCATACTTTATTTGGAGATATGAATCTTGCCTTATGGAGAAGTCTTTTAGATGCATAGATAGGTGGTGTAGCCTAGAGCTAATTTGTCTTTATTATCCTTACATACCACAAAAATATCATATGAATCAACTTATCCAAAGGAGAGATTGAGGTTTGGTAGGTTCATCTTCAAAGATAAGTATTCCTAATTTTATTTCTCCTTTATAAGAGTAGATAGATAATGCAGTTTTGCTTCTTTCTCATGCATTAAGATTTTGTATACATTGATGGAGTATATGTCTTCTATGCATGTTTAGTTTAGTTTATTTTGTTTCTAACCCCCACTTTGTGCCACAATATCTGGTGTGCACAATATTAGATTTACATATTTTTTTGTAATAGAGTGTACATTAAACCTATGACACTTTTAGGGTTGTTGCATGATTATGTTAGATTGTAGGATTTGGAACCCTTCCTAGCATGGTGTATTGTGACAATTGATCCCCTAATTAGGCTTAGTGGATCCCCATATTGGCCATGCTCTCACTTAATAAATGTATTCCCAATCATAAGTGTAGGAACACTCTATCTTCTCTGATTTAGGATTGATTTATAGACATGATGCATTTTTGATTGCATACAATATGTTGATGAGACCTATTGATGATATGAGGTGTGTTTGAGTATTCATGAGGTATAAAGGTATGAATTTATATCTTTATTTTTATGGTGTCTAATTATATATGCATTAAGGTCTTCAAAGAAGTCTATGGGTTTATAAGAATGCCTAGGGAGCATATGTGAGATGTTTCAAGAGTTTCAAGAAGTTTATTTATTGTGGTTAGATGAAAAAGAGTGTTTGTAGGACTTTGAGGTGATAAAGGATGTTGTGAGGTTTATATAGATTCTTTGGTAGGGTTATAGTGTTTCATATGATCATTTGGAGTGAATAAAATGGACTATTCTAGCTAAAAGGAGCTAGACCATCATTGGTTATCAAGGAGGTATGTCCAAGTTAGTATGTTCATACATTTATTATAGGTATGTAGAAAGTCAAATTCTAGTCAAAGGTTTCATTGAATTATGTTATCACCTCACTAAACTCTTGTTCAATGTATTGAAGATGCTCTGAAAGTGTGCCTATGTGTATGAGAATTTCAGTGAAAGAATATTATGGTTAAGGTCAATGTCTTTGACAAACATGAATAAATTGATTAGTGGCATGGATACGTTGGTCACTTTGGATGAATGATCAAAGTTCTTGAATATGTCCTTAAGGTCTTTAAGTTCTTGTTTATGCCTGTAAAAGACTAATTTGATCTCAATTGTGATGGTATAGTTCAAGACATATTGAACAAGAGGTATGAGGGTTTCAAGACTTCTTATGTCTATTAAACCTATTATGAATGTTTTTGATACAAATGGTTCTTATTTGACCTATATGATATTATTGGATTGTCAGATGGACTTGTTGTAATATTTACTACTATAGATATCATGCTTGTAATGCATGTGTAAGCTCAAGGTGTTGTCTAAGAATCAAAGAAAATATTAATAAAGTGAGAGTTAAAGATTGGTCTACAAGACCAATGCTATCAAAGGTAGAGACTATTTTCTCAAGTATTCAAAGGTCTTTGTAGTGTTCTAAGAGTGAGATGATAAGTTTTTTGTGCCAAGAAGAAGATCATATTAGTCTTTCACTATGATTTGTTGACTCAGTAGGTAGAATGCATCTAGAAGGATGTTATGAGCTTGTCCAAGCTATGATGGCCTGATTGACCATAAAGAAGATATATGGATGAAATATACCTATTGAATAGTATGCTCAGATAAATAAATCATATTATTCCTATAATAACAATGTTAGTAAAGTTGTATGCAGATCTAGTTGGTTAAAATTAGATATTATAGGTGTAATGAGTTGATTTAAGCTCTCATGACTTGATGAGTCTATTTGAGACTATAGTCATATAAATTTAAAAATTGGTAGCTTGAGTGTGGCTTGTGACACCTAACCCATAGGTCCCTCTTGCATGCTCTCATGATCCTTCTAGACACCTTTTCACTTATTCTCAATCATCTATAGGCTTCCAAAATCTGATTCTAGGTCAACCAAGCTATATTTCACATGATGATTCCATCCCCCCAAGTTGTGCACCTATAGGAAAATTGTTCCCAACTTGGACTATAGCACCAGACCCTAGGGTGTCCATTTCTAATGCTCCTATCCAATTACATTTTTATCCCCAATCGTCATTTCATTTTCATTCATATCCTTCTTCTTATCAGCCTAACATGAATACATTCAACTCATGACCAATAGATCTCTATAAAACCCCATTCAATGTTCATTTAGAAGGGGTTGGAAAATATTAAAAAGCAAGAAAGAATACAAGAAAGACCATTAAGGCACATTAAGGCATAGCCATCCAATACAACTACAATCATACCCAAATACTCACACCAATCCCTAGCCACCTCAAGCATACCCAGTTTAGCATTTTTACATCTTTAAAAAATTATTTCACAAATCACATCAAGTGGGAAAAATACATATAGATTGATCCCTCTTCAGAGTATTCATATGTAAGTAGTATCCCCACATAAGGGGTGTGGATACACATTCAATGCATCTTACACACACTAAGCCCCCTTTATTTCTCAAGATTGATCAAAGCATAATGAAGTCTAGGGTTTGAATACTAATCAGCTCTAAAATGAGTTTCGTAGACCTTCAACAGTCAAAATTTCATAAGCAAGCTCACATAGGGATAGTGAACAAAACCCAAAAAACTTAGATTTATAGGATAACAATGGTAGAAAAGGACTATAGCACTGGACCCTAGGGTGTCCTATTTTGGTGCTCCTATCCTTTCACAAAACAAAGTCTAGATCTTTATTTATGACACTATCCTAGTCTTGCATAGAAAATTATAGATCATGTCTCAGTCGATTCATTTTATTTTTAGATAAATCTTCTTTTCTTCATATTTATTTCTATTTATAGAAAGGTTAAAAATACAAATAAATTATAAAAATTAGTATCTAAATTATTGAAATATTATTTATTGATTTAGTTAACTTAGACCTTTAACTAAATTAGGAATAAAACTCCAATATTCCCAAAATAGTTAAATCATTTGGTGAACCCGACTTACTTCGTTTGTGCATAAAAACCCTAGAAACCCTAGGGGAAATTCCTTGATAATTTTTCCAATAATTTTTTAATTTTTTACCTACTTATTTAAATCAAAAATTCACTTTAATTTTTAAAATTATATAGTAATTTTTTAAAATAATCATTTTTCAAAACCCTAGTTGCATATACTAGGTCCTTTTAAATCAAGAATTTTCCAATAATTTTCTAATTTTTTACCTACATATTTAAATCAAAAATTCACTCTAATTTTTAAAATTCCATAGTAAATTTTAAAAATAATCATTTTTCAAAACCCTAGCTATATATACTAGGTCCCATTGCTTTTGAGGTATCACCTTACATAATTATAAGTTTCATATCCTTTTTATGCATATTCCAGTTCCTTAATTAGATTATATTTGTTTAATATTTTCTTCCATTATTCAAATTGATTTCCTTATGCCACATAAGCTTCTTTCATCTCTTCCTTTGAGACAAATTTGAAGACTTAGTGGCAACCCTCCAAAATTCACCTAGATTCCTTCAACCTAAACATATACCATGAATAAATAACCAACTCAACTTCCTGCTATAGATCTTACACATCCAAATTATACCAATTTCTATGAGAATAATTTTGATAATGAGTAGTATGAAAACAAAAATGATGATACAAACACTGATGTTCATAACCCACCACATCAGGCTCTTTATTCACTTCCACCTATTATCAATAATGAAGTTGTCCTCAACAAAGATTTGATCCTAGAATTTTTTTGAGAAAGACTCAAGGAATAGTCTTGAGATCATACTCTTATCTTATAATCTATCATGGAAATTAAAAAGGCTAAATAAGTTGAGTCTTCCATTCCTTCAAAATAACTAGTTGAAATTAACACTACAGGGGTAACTATGTCTCAACAACCCCCTATACCATCCCAACCTTCCTATGAGGTACCACCAGTTATGAATAACACATCTTTGTCTCCCAATGTGGCTAACCTTATACAAGATATAAAATCTCTTCAATCCACGGTGATATAGCTTGATCAAGATGCCTCTAGACCTACATAGGCCTTGGATTCTTTTGATCTACTTCATACACCATTGGCACATCATATTTCTTCTAAACCCTTTTCACCAAATTTTGTTTAACCTAAACTCACTTTATATGATGACAAGGGTGATCTAGAGACACATTTGAGATATTTTCACATAGCATGCTTGGATGATGTGCCAAATGACTAGCTACTAACCAATCTATTTCCATGCAGTCTAAAGGATTATGCTTTATAATGGTTCTATAGTCTACCAAATTAGTCGGTCAATGCAGTCAATCCTTTAGCTGACATGTTCATAGCTCATTTTATCATTAACATTAGTGATAAGGTTTTATATGGCCAAGTTGCACAATAGAAACAAAGGTCAAACAAGCATTTCATAGATTATGTTTTTTGATATAAGACTATCTTTGCTAAGATGATTAGCCCCATGGCTAATCAAGAGTTACAATATCTCTTCAAATAGAGTCTTCTACCATCTTTGTATGAGTCAATAATGTTCAAAAGGTTCTCTTATTTCACTGAGTTATGTCATACACTAAAGGAAAGAGAAGTCAAATTAATCTCAATGGGCAAACTTAAGTACACAAGTATATCAAAAAAAATAAACAAGAGTAATAGAAAAGTCCCATACAAATTCAAGGTCAATGATAACGAAATTCATAATCAACCTACAATCAATGTGGCTTCAAAGCCCCCTTAATGAGTGGTTTTATCATCACCTCCTTGGTGAACCTTTACCAATCTACCATTTTCTCCACCTAGAGTTTTAAAATAGCTTTTGGAATGTAATATCATATCTCTCCTTCCTATTTGGGAAGTTGATCCAACAAAGCCTCTTCCATGAGGATATGATCCAAATGCATTTTATAACTTTCATAGGGCACCAGGCCACACAACAAATGGATGCATCAGTTTGAAATATAAGATACAAGACTTGATAGATGGCAATCTTATTGATCTTAGTACTTCAATTAAGCCTCCACAATCAAAGCAAACATAAGATAAGGCTTTAAAAACTTTCTCAAATCTTTTTCCATAAAATTCTAAATAAGATATAGGGGACACATCAAGGGTTCAACATGCATATGATGCACATGCTCCACTAGATACATATAGGGCACCTTCAATTGAGTCACATCCTTTGAGTAACATGATTGGTGTGTATAATTATAGAGTTCTAGGTAGACCTTCAATATTATTCTTAGAGTAAGAGATAGTTGAGAATGATTCAGATTATCATGAACTCTTTATTAGAGATTACATTCATAATCATCCTATTCATAGTGTTCTCATAGATAATGGATCTAGTGTGAACATGTACACTATCACATTATTAAAACATTTGGGATATTTAAAGTAGGATAATACCCTAATGGACATAAATATTAGTGGATTCAATGAGCACATACAGATTTCATTGGGTAAGATTGTACTTCCCTTGAAATTTGGTCCAACACACATGGCCACACCATTTACTATAGTTTCTAATACATGAGTTTTTGATGTGTTACTTGGTCAACCATGGATTCAAAAACTTTAAGTAGTACCTTATATAGTTCATATATGTGTGAAATTCATTCATGATAATAAATTTGTTACACTTGGTGGATTTCCATATGAGTTACCACTCCCCACTTTAGAGCCATCTTCTACTTTGTAATCACCAATTTTAGTTTCACCACCAGTTTTAGTTTCTTCACTAGTTTTAGTTCTTCCTCCAATTCAGACTCAAACATAGTCAAGGCCTTCATTACCAGCACTGAGATTTTATACACTTCCATAGAGGCTCTTTTTAGGGCAACCACAATTTTAGGATTCTAGATATATTTCAACCATAATGTTCACACCTAGGGAAGTATCATTGAGGTTTCATACCTCTACACATAGAACACATGTTCAGAGAACTTCTCCTACCACCAGATGGTTCCCTAAGAACCCCATAGTCACATCCACTTCTTGGAGTTATATGTGGATCTCATAGTTGGTTTTTACTTCAGATATTTTAGAGCATTTATAGCATACATAGCTTTCAGAGTTATAGTCTCAGCCTATCTATTATGTTTCACGATCACACATGATGCCTCTCCTTAATACAAGACACCATGATAGGGATTCTCCCATGAGACTCATCGATTAGTATCATTTTTTCTCAGTATTACTTATATATAATATATTTTATGCTTGATTTTACATAGCTTCTTCCAAAAATACAAAAATATTCAAATATTCCAAAAATACAAAAACATTCAAATAATTCAAAAACATAAAAACATTTCAATTGTATGCATTATCCATGCTTTACATTTATACTACTATTATAGACTTACATTTTGTTGTTTCATGTTATTTTTTTATCGATCTATCTACATTGCCATGATTCACTTGATCTTTTTTGAGTGTGTGTAGTGACATCTAGATCCTTGATTACTTCACTCTACCCATTGAGGGGGTATCCTATTTCTACATTCAAGACATACATCAATATATTTACCCACTGGGGGCATCTTCTACATGACTACACCATCTAGGTTATGTCATTCTTATACCACACACTCTAGTTATCATGTTGATGTACATTATTTACTAGATTATATAGATTACTCTATCAACATTTCACTAGTATATAGCATTTGTGTAATTCTTAGCATATACCTAGTCTTGTACAACATATCTTGCATACTTTCACTTTTTTTTTTGATTTTTTAGATGCAATTGTATTTCCAGTATTTACATGTTTTCCTTTCTTGATTTGCATATCTAGATGTGATTTATTTTCTTAGTTCCTGTTCTATGTCTTATATGTGCCTTTGGACATTTTCCAATGTCCTTTGCTTCTACTCTTATGTGTGTCTTAGGATATTTTCCAATGTCCTTTACTTTTACTCTTCTATGTGATTGTGTATTTCACACCAACCTTATTTATTTCAATTGTATGTGTATGTGGAATTTGAACATGCCTTGTATGCTTGATTGGTAGTTTGAGTGGCATGTGCCCATGTCCCTTATTTGCTTGGCCCCTTGGCCACTCTTGTATACTTCTTGATTCTTTCCTTGTGTGCTTATTGATTGATTTATTTTCAATTTTTTGCAATGCCATAATCCACCTTATGCATTACCTTTCTTTCTTGGATGCCATGATGGACATCATGCTCCATCCCTCCTTGAAAACTAACAACTAACTAGACTTCCATTTATAGTTTATTATATTTCACATGATATTACATTGTTATATCTATCTAGGTATACCCCTATTGATCTAAAAATATCTTATAAAAACCATGCTATATATTGAAATATATTATTGATTATCATTACTATATAATGTATTTTGTAGCATAACACACTTGAAATGATATTTCTTCTAAGAATAATCATTGCAGGGTCTTCATTCTTACCCTCAAAAGAGGGGGCAAAAAATAAGGGTTTTGTCATAGAGATTAGAGCTCTTACTAATCAAACAAATTAGCTTTCAGGACACCCAAAATAGTAACTAGACTTCAAACTAGGTAGAACAGACCTGATAGATAGTGATAATTATAAAATAGTCGTCAAAATTATCACAAGACAAGAGAGGTAACTTTGGACTATAGCATTGGACAATAGGGTGTCTGATTTTAGAACTCTTATCTAAATAGAAAAAAAAACAATTTTTATATAAATAGATAGAAAATTAAATACAATTATAGTTTTATCAATAATAGTTTAGTTTAGAATAAGTAGTTTCTATACAATTTTTCTTAGAGAATCTAGATATAGGGGGCATCATGCATGACATGATGGCTCTTGCTTCCAGTTTCATATTAGGTAGTTGGTATAACTTCCAGATTAGAATCCATGTTTTAGACATCAATAATTTGTGGCAATGTGCATGACACATTTGACTTCTTTTCTTTCTATGTTTAGTATATTACCCAAGTATTCTTACTAGTTACATGCCTTATTCCATCTGCAGGTGGTTGACATCATTTTTGAGTGGCTTTCACTTAACCTTATTGCCCAATTTTAGAGTGTCTTTCATACAAGCCTAATCTCAGAAAAAAATTAGTGGCCAAGAGTGGCCTAGTTTCTAGCACACATTCATTTATCCAAAGCACATTTGTCATATTATAGAGTATTCATGGGATTCAAGAGCCATCTCATACAACACACATTCATACTAGTATCAGTTCATAGATTCACTTCATAGGGTAATAATGAATCCAAAGGAATATCTTGCCTTTGTATTCTTAAGCCACCTACTTAGATGGATTGGACACATGGTCCAAACATCAAATAGCACATGCATGGTCACCTAGCTTCACTTAGTGATCGATAATGGAGCCAAAGGGCCAGATTTTGCATTCTTGAGCCAATCTTGGGGAATTGAGCACTCATCTCTATTCATGATATTACTCTTGGTACAGTATAATTCAATACATACCCATCATTACTCAGCATCATAACAAATTTACACTTCACAACATGCTCTCTCTATGCACACCTAACATCACACAACTTCATGAGCTTCACCCTTGCAAGTAAGTTCAGGAATGCTTTATATTTTTTATTTACCCTAATATTTCACTTTCATACATTACTAGAATAAAGGGGGGGAATGTAGTCAGATAAAATGTCAAAATTGGTAGCTTGAGTATGGCTTATGACACCCAAACCATAGGTCCCTCTTACATGTTCTCAAGACCCTTCTAAACACCTTTTCACTTATTCCCAATCATCTATAAGCTTCCAAAACCTGATTAAATCTTCACTAAGATGCATTTCCCATGATGATTATATCCCCCAAGGTCCTACATCTATAGTATAATAGCATCCAACTTGGGCTATAGCACCAGACCCTAAGGTGTCTATTTCTGGCTCTCTTGTCTAATTGCATTTTTATCCCCAATGGTCATTTAATTTTGGTTCTTATCCTTCTTTATTTTAGCCTAACTCAAATACATTCGACCCATGACCAAAAAATCTCTATAAAATCCCATTCAAAGTTCATTTAGAAGGGGATGGAAAATATTACAAAAATAAGCAAGAATACAAGCAAGACTATTGAGGCAAACTTACTTATTCTCTGCATACAACCATCTAATATAGCTACAATCATATCCAAATCCTCACACCAGTCCCTAGCCACCTCAAGCACACCTAGTTTAGCATTTTTGTATCTTTATAACACTACTACATAAATCACATCAAGTGGGAGAACTACATATGGCTTGATCCCTCTTTAGAGTATTGGTATATAGGTAGTGTGCCTACATAAAGGGTGTAGATACATGTTCAATGCATCTTACACACACTAAGCCCCCCTTATTTCTCAATATTGGTCAAAGCACAATGAATTCTAGGGTTTAAAGAGTAAATCATCTCTACAAAGAGTTCCATAAACTTTCAATACTCAAAATTTCAAAGGCAGGCTCATACAAGGATAATTAAAAAAACCCAAAAAAATTAGGTCTATGGGAAAATATCAGTAGAAGAGGACTATAGCACTAAACCCTAGGGTGTATTATTTTAGCACTCCTATCCTTTCACAAAATGAAAGCCAAATATTGATTTGTGACACTGTCCTAGTCCTACATAGTAAATTCTAAACCTTATCTCAATCAGTTCATCCTATTTTCAGATAAGTCTTATTTTCTTCATATTTATTTCTATTTATAAAAGGTTAAAAATAAAAATAAATTATATAAATTAGTAGCTAAATTATTGCAATATTATTTACTGATTTAGTCAACTCAAACCTTTAACTAAATTAGGAATAAAAGTCTAATATTCCTAAAATAATTAAATCAGAGACCTATGGATTTTTCTCAAGGTAAGAAAATATTTTATGTGTTTGTTGTAACTAGATGGTGTTTATTTTTAGATGACATGATCTAGGTAGAGCATGGAGTTAGAGGGAGCTAACTCAGATGGCTTGAGAAGCTTGAAGATAAGTATGAATGGATAAAGGGGGATCTTATTTGTTCAATAAAATGACCAAGTCCTAAGATCAATGGACTATGTTTAGATGACCTTTTGAAGAGTGTATATGACCTGTGTCATTAATTTCAAAGGGGAGAAATATTTTATGGGGATAACAACTTGAAGAGATAAAAGTAGTATGTTGTGTTAGAGTGTTTGCCATCAATTATAAAGGGGGATATTATTGAGGTATGTTCCTATACTTGTGTATGTGGAATTAATGTTGTCATTTATGTAAAAGGTATATGAATGTAATTTATGTCCCATAGGTGATCATGTGAAGTTGGATGGTAAGTATTCTTGATGGCTCAGGCATGGCCTAGTGGATTCTTAAGTTCTGTATGAAGTATTGGCATAGTGTTGTGGTGTAACAAGATGATGAACCTATTGAGAAGTTGTGAAAATAGGTGTTAGATCATATTATAGGATGATTAATAATGTGTAAACATGTGTTTAAGGCAAATAATCCTTTATAATAACTCCAAGGTTAGGTATTGAGGCTTAACTTTTGTGTGAGAGACCGAGTGTGATAGAACAAGCTTGGTAGTTTGTTGAGAAGAGTCGTGTAAGACTTGTGTGAAGAATTATGGTAGTTTTTTAGCTTGGTATAATGTTATTTAGCATGTTTGTTATGATTTTAGAATAATTTAAGAGGTTTCTAAGTGTTTTCAATATCCAAGTATGACAGATGGTTATAGACCTAATGTATATATTGGTCTAGTATGTCCTAATGAAGGGTCAAGATGAGTTACCAAGGTGCCTAGAGAACATGTGAGCATTGATTGAGGTGGAATATGTTGTTTCAAGGGTGTTTATCAATATTAGGGTCTTAATTTGAATAAGGAATGAATTTTGGCTTTAGGGTCTCTTGAGCATACAAAGTGAAGAAATACAGACCTGAGAAGGAACTTCTAATGTTTGTTGGCATGTGTGATAATTCATGGGGAGTTGATATTTTAGGAGATATGTGGAATGGTCTTGGATAACATCTAAAATCATTATTTTGGCATCTGAGGGCCAATACTATATGAACAATCGCTAACACCAGAACTAGTTTAAAACCTCTCAAAACCCTCATGGTGAGTTGATTGGAGATATCTTCATAGAAGTGTCTAGAATGGTTTGGTTGATATATTTTGGTGATTTTAAATTATAAAATACTCCTTCATGAATATCCAAGTGGAATTATTTTGTTATGACATTGAGTAAAAGATATATAAAAATGCTTGTTTCTAAATAAGTTAATGCTATAGAAAGGGTTAACCAGGTCAATACATGTAAGTGGGTAGAGGTTGAAGGTCAAGAATTGTTCTTTATGTCTTATTTACATAAGTTATATATTATATTTTAACTAATTTTCTCACCCAAACTGACCTATTGCTACAATGGCAACTAGTGAAGACAATGAGAAAAACTAAATTAAATTAAAAATGTGTTTAGAGATGATTTTTAGATGATTAGGAATGGATCCAGTTGACTTAGGTCATTTTTAAATACTTATACCTCATTTTACATTGGTTTATAAGTTTTTTTTATGCTCATATAAAAAAAATAAGGTTCTCCCAAGATGTTTTGTTTGAGTGGGGGAAGACAATAAATGAGTAAGGTTTAGTGATTGATTAGTTTGTTATAAATTTATAATTTGACATATGTACCATGTGATTGTATATGTTATAAGGATATTTAATTATCATATAAATTCATTATATGTTCATGGAAGTGTTCTTACAGGTGTTATAATTCATGTTTACCATGACTGGTTCTTAAGATAGAATTGATTGTTCTAGGTTTGCCAAGTGAAGTGAAGAATGTGAGACCTTATGACACGAGAAAATGTATCAAATGCACTTTTTTATGTTTTTTTTATGTAAATTATCTATTCATTAATTATTAAATATTGATATAAAATTTAATTTTTTGAAATGTGAAAGCCAATTTGTCTTGTTAAACTCTATGAGGATTGTGAGAGAGTAACCTGACAAATTAGTCTATAAAAACAATAATTGATACTATATATTAGTATGTACCTATTGTAATTTTATCTCTAGTTCTCATATAAACTATTAATATTGATTATAAGTCATGAAATTTTCCTTTAAGTACTAAAGATGAACTTCTACATGACTATGTTTTGAATCAAAATGACTATTTTGAGTAGTCATCTTGCAGAGGTAAGTTTGAAGTGATTTGGACTGAATTGAAGAATACAATGAATTTTAATATGTTGAGTAGGTCTCAAAGTTTCATGATAATGATTTTATAATATTTAATTTTCATTTTTTAGGTGTGAAATTCAAAATCTTTTGACTATGTTTTTGGAGCCTGTGTACAGTTGTAAGTGAGCTTGTAAAGTTGATATGTTTGGGGTCTTTTGGCCTATTTAGTGAAGTAAAAATGATATGGTGATTAAAATTAGGTCATTAATTATGTATAGATATTATTTTTTAATGTTTTTATTTGTAAAAATTGATTTTATACTTCTATTATGTGAGACAAATTTTCAGGCAATGAAAAAGCCTAATGGTGAGTAGGCCTAATAACATTGTTCAAGTGGTAAATTGGATGTATAGGTAGTGTGGATCTAAATTTATTTTATATTGGGTATATTTAAGAATTTTTTGAAGTGTTTAAATCAATTTTTAAGGCTAAATGTGTTCCAAGTGACTCAAATGTAATGTGTGCTTAAGACAGACCTAATTGTATTAGGTCTCCATTAGGCCTAATGGAGGTTTTGGCCCTTAAGGGGTATGATCGACCTATGGATTAATTTTTTCTTTTGTGAAAAGTGTGTTAGGACCTATTTCAAAATTTATCCAAATTTTTTAATTTCTTTTTTTGGCCAAGATGGGTGAGAGTAAATGATGGGTATAAAAGCAAGGCCTAATTAGCTTATTTGAGCTAGTTAGAAAAGTGAAGATTAAAGTGAAGACAAGAGATCTTGAAGGAGGAGTAGTAGGTCATTGATGAAATTTAGAAGAATAGATAAACCATTAATATTATCTATCAAATTTTATACAAGTGGATGATAAGGTCAATTTACCTAATGAGCCTATAAGGTTATTTGAGAGAGGTAGAAAGTTGAAGTGAGCTGAATGAGGTGAGAGACCATACAAAGATTCATTAGAGGAGTGTTACAAGTATATTATATAGATTGGAATTAATATATATAAGAGAGAGATATTAATAAGATATCACAATATATTGTTTGAGCAACAAGTTGTTATGAAGGTGATCAAGCTTGTCTTGGTTAGGTTAGTGTTTAGTCAAGAAGGGAGTTGGATTAACCTTGAAATTTGGAGATTGAAAAAGTGACCTTAAATTTTTTTGTTTGGTTCCAAGTCACTTAGGGTGTTATATCATATTTACATGTTGGATCTTACTAAATACTAGTTGAGTGGGTGCTTGACTAGGTAGGCGTTGGAGCTCCTTGTGGGGTTGGTGCCTCACTAAATGTTTGTTTCATTACTTATAAGATAGTAATCCAAGTGTTGTGATAGTTGTTTTTATCCCCCATTAGGGTTTCCCACATAGATTTTTTTTTCATGTTTTGATATCTTGCTTCATGCTTATGTGATTTCTCTTATATGCATTGTTATATATCCATGCTAATTTGAATGGTTAAAAAATTATGTATGGAATTGAGTGAAAAATTTTTACATTATTCACCCCTCCCTCTTAGTTATTATTATTCCAACATGTTTTTCATGTTTTAATAAATTTTAAAACCTTTAGGTGAGGTTTTATGTTTAAAATAGGTGGAGGGTGTTTTTTTTCTGTTAAGTGGGGAACCTCTTTATTTTGTAGGGGCTTGTCATTCTTTTTTATGGTGATTTAATGTGGTCATGGACATCATTTTGAGTGGAAAACACATTTTTTTATATATATGGATATATTTATTTCTAGAGGAAGATAATTATGGGAACATGGTAATTTTTTATTGTTTTTTACAAAAACAATATATTATGATGCATAAATGCTCGTAAAGGTTAACACGAGTTATTTTTTGACTTCTGTTGGCTTTAAGAGATTCTTGGTTCCATGTCAATTCCAATTAGTGGTTGGAAGGCTATGTCCACCTTAGCTATAGTAAATTTTTTAAACTTTTAGTATAATTGTTTATTAAATAGGCCTTATTTGATGGGAACATAATTTTTTAATAACTTTTGATTGGTAGCTCAAAATCAAGTACTATTTTTTGCAAAAGTTCATGTTTTTCAATTTCCCATGCATTGAGCCTATTTAAATTGTAAAATGCACTAAAATATAAAGTTCCACATTATATGGGGTCTCTTTTTTGGAAGTAAAACCACTGAGATGGGGATGAATCAGTGTGCAAATGTTTTTTTCAATTCCACTCATCATTTTTTTACCATTCAAACTAGCATAAAGATATAGCAATGTATAGAATATAAATCACATAAGCATGGAGTAAGATATCAACACATCAACACCAAAGTTATGTGGGAAAACCTCATGTGGAATAAAACCCATTGTCATGCCACTTGGACTACTATCCTAAAAGCAAAGAAATAAACATTTAGTGAGGCACCAACCCTACAAGGAGATCTAACCCCTATTAGTTAAGTACCCACTAAGCTAATCTTTAGAAATCACCAACTTGCAAGGAGGATATAACACCCTAAGTGACTTGGCACCAATATATCCAATTAAATTAAACTTATACAAGCTCCAACATATAATGTAGCTCTAACTTCTTCCTTGACCAAGCACCAAATCAGCCAAGATAAGCTTGATCACCTCAAGATACCTTGTTACTCTCTCACCTGATGGTGACCTCTTCTTCATCTCTCTTTCTTATCTATTTTAAAAAATAATCACTATGATACACCTATAACAATCCTTTTATTTATCTTTATGGTCTCTCAATATCCATTAACTAATTCATCTCTCCTTAGTCTTCTACCCCTCTCATATAGCCTCTTAGACTCACTCATTCAATATGCCTCTTCTAGGCTTATTAGGTCCATTGACCTTATCATCCACCTAAAAAATATCAGTTATATATTTTAAAATTTTTATTTACTCTTATTATTTTCCTCAATCACCTAGTTTTTCTCCTTCAAGAGATCTTTCCTTCACTTCAATCTTTCAATTTTCTAACTAGCTCAAATAGGCTAATTAGGCCTTGTTTATATACTCAACACTTGATCTTACCCATATGGGTCAAAAAATAATATTTCATTACTTGGATAAAACTTGGAATATGTCCATGCACACATTAAATATGTGATACAATTACTCCATAGGTCGGTCATACCATTTAAGGGCCAAAACCTCCATTAGGTGTAAAGGAGACCTAACTCAATTAGGTTTGTCTTAAATACACATTACACTTATGACCCCTTAAACCATATTTAGTCTCTTAAAATAATTTAAAAACTTAAAATATTCCTCAAATATACCTTTTTTAACATCCTCATATCTCCATGCCACCTATTAGTCCAACTCACTCCTTGAACCATATTATTAAGCCTAGTTGTCATTAGGCCTTCTCACTATCTGAAAGTCTATCTTATAAAATAAAGGTATACAATCAAATTATCCAAAAAAAACATGAAAAAATAACATTAAAATATCCCTTATGACCTTAGGGTAATCATCATGTCCATTTTACATTACCAAATAGGCTAAAAGGCCTCAAACCCACTCTTGCAATATGACCACTCAAAATGGTCAAACACTGATAAAGTATAGTCAAAATCATTTGATCACCAACATCTATATATTCTCTTATCATGAATAAAAACATAATTATATTTACCTTATATACCTATATTGATAATTCATATGCATTTTATTATTCATCTCAGTCCAAAACACCTTAAAATCATCTCTTTTACCAACATATAGAAAATTGTCAGATACCTTGAAAACATAGTCTTAAAGAACATTATTTTTATCACTTGAAATGGAAATTAAATGACTTATCCTTAACATTAATAGTTTATTTGAGTATTTTATATCATTACCAAATGGATATAAATCAACCTATAGTGATAACCATTTTTCTTATAGACCAATTTGTCAAGCTACTCTCTCACAGTCCTCATACAGTTTGACAAGCCATTTTGGCTTCCACATTACAACTTATTAACCTATATATACACCTTACATAGAGAATTAATATGTAATTTACATAATAAAAAACATAAAAAAAATCATTTTATTTATTGGCTCTTGTCATAGAGTCTCACACTCTTCACTTCACTTGGCAAACCTGGAACAATCGTTCTGCCTTAAGACATAGTCATGATGAACATGACTTCCAACACCTATAGGATCAAAATAAAGATTTTAAAATTAAATTTTATGATCCTTAATAAAAATTATATTAAATTCAAATAAAAATTTATATATTTCAAATGACATATATGGAACATATAGATCAAACTCTAAAACTTACTCTTTCACTATCCATCTCCACTCAGATAAGTCATCTTGAGAGCACTTTATTGCCTATATGTTAGAATATTAAAAATTTATAAACCAAGGTGAAATTATTTATATTTATTTAAAAAATACCTCAAACAATTTGATTTATACCTAGTCATCTAAAACCAACACCTAATCTCTTTCTCACTTTGGTTGGTTTTTCTCATTGTCTTTCACTCTTAGCTATTTTAGCAATAGGTCAACTTAGGTGAGAAAATTATTTGATTAAAAGTATATAAATTTTACAAATAAAACCATTTAAATAAATAAAAATTCTTTAACTTCAATGTCCATCCATCTTCATGCATTGACTTGGTGAACCCTTCTTGTAGGATCAAAATCTTTAGAAATAAGCATTTTTGTATAGCTTTTACTCATTGTCTTGACACACCAATACCACATACAGATGAATAAATGAGTCCTATGCAATATATAATCATCAAAATATATCAACCAAAGAATTCTATTCACTTTTTAACAAGTTCTTTCCAATCAGGTAATTAAGAGGGTTTTGAGCAGGTTTTAGACCAATTTACCTTCTTAACATTTTTTCATACAAATTTGTCCTTAAAACAACCTCATAATGTTTGTAAATAATTATTATGACCATTTTCCATCTCTCCTAAAAGTATCAAGACACCATTAAAATTTTAAACATGCCAATGAGCATCAATAGTTCCTTTTTGGGCTCTCATCTCTTCATTTTGCATGTACAAGAGACCTATAAACATGTTTTCTTTCCTTATTATTAAATGCATGAACTTATACTTGGTAAAAACCATTTTAAAAACCTATTACACCTCAATCCATTCTAACATGTGCTCTATTACCTTGAAAAATCATCTTGACCCTTCATTAAGCCTCACTAGGTCTCTTATGCACATTAGGCCTTAAACTGCCAATTATGTTTTGACCTTTGAACACACTTGGGAAAATTTTGTACTACTCTAAATAAATAATCAAACTCATAAATTCTCATGCCATGATTAAACAATATCACAAGCCTCTAAATATATCAAAAAACCTCATACTGCCACCTAAGGTCTTAGGATTAAGTCCATGAGAAGATCTCCAATGAAAGACTTACCTATTTAGTTCACTCTAAGAGTCATGTAATTGAATTAGAACCTATTTTTCATGATATTAAATTTAAAAACACACCTTTAATCTCATATAACTCTATATCATCATCATCATCATGCCTTTATAAGTCATGTCCATGCTTAATAACTAGGCCAACAAATAAGCCTATTAAGTACCATACCCTTGGAGAGCTTCCTGCCACTATAGATGCATACTACAACTCATTAACATGCCAAACCTCCTTTATACTATTATAAAATACTTCCACACATATTCTCAAAATCTTTTCATACCACAATACATAAACAATATCTTAAGAATCTACTAGATTATGCTTGAGCTATCATGAATACTTATGATGTCTCTTCATAAGAGCACCTCTGGGACATCAATAAACTATGACTAAATTTGACATCAATGACAATAATAATTCATTAATTAAAAAATAAAAACATACCTCAACACTCTTTACAATGGTTTTGTTGCCTTTCCTTATAGTCGTGGTGACATTTTAGTGGTGATGCATTTTTCTATGTTTGGAGTATTTATTGAAGGAATATTCATAATTTTCCACATACCTTATCTCTTTCATTTGTCAAAGATCGGAAGGTGAGGTCCAATCTGGTAGGATGTTAGACCCCCTCATAAGCAACACAAACTTCTTTCTAGCTTCTTCTTTAATGCATTGTCATCATTTTTCATACTTATGGATGCATTTTTAGCTAAATCCGATGTCCTATTCTTGAGTATGCATTATGATCACTACAAGGTTTCATGTGATATAGGACCTACATTGTAATTTTTTCATGCAATGTCTTGGATGCATTTTAGGATAATCTTGACATCCTATTACATGTGATTTATACATTGGTGTTTCTATTTGTTGATCCTTTTCTTTTTTTTTTGCATATATTATGGATTTTTCTCCATTTTACACACTCTTTTATCATCCCACGACATGAATTGGTACTTTGACACATTAGTAGTGTGGCATGTCTCCTTGAGGCCCCTTTCCTAGCACCTTGCCTTCTTCTATGG